>ML797301.1:377622-391745 GCA_009831015.1 Picea engelmannii | reverse complement strand
TGTAGCTAGAATTTGTGACTTCTTGAGCTTTGTACCAATCATTGTTGTTTCACAAAATAAAACCTCATTATTGTAGCCTACTTGCACTTAAAACACTAATTAAAAAGTGGTAGTTTAAATGTTCTACGAATTTGTCTTTTTTAGTCCCCTCAAAATAATAGGAAAGGAAATTGGTATTTTTACTTTCAAATCTAACAAGAATCATTTTGGATGGATGGAATTATAGAAATAAACATCAACATTACATAATCTAGTTGCATATATTTTAGAGAGTATTAAACAGTGTTGAATCTATTTTTTCATTAAAAGCAACAGTTTCATCACTTCAAAGTTACAATTTTACCAAAATTCTTCAAAATTGCAATTTCAACAAAGATTTGATAAAATAAGGACAATAAGAACAAAATGGCGAAAAAGACATATTAGCCAACTCACAATTATTCACTCCAATGTTACATATTTATAGTACAATGGGTGATGCCACCTCATAGAGAGATTTTCTCTAGATCCTAAAATCATGCATGATGACTAGGCTAGGCAATCTTAACTAACTCATTAGTCATCACTTGAGGATATATTACTAATATCCTAAATGAATAATACAAATATAGGTGACAATTTAGACTTAATGATTGGTAAAGGTAAGCCATAGGCTAACAATCCCCCCCTCAATCACAAGTCCGATCAATAATACCAACAGTAAAGCATAAGCTGGTATCAATTCCAAGTCTTCATACTGAAACTCCTGTGTTGAGCCTCAATGAAGAACTACCTGAAAAACCGCCAATCTGGATGCTGAACATGTTTATTTGAAATGAACTGGAAGAGAGTTGAGATATAGAAGTGAACAACTGCTATATCTGAACATTTCCTGATTGCTTGACAATTTGATCATTTTGCCAAGTATTTTAGCTAGAAGAATTTAATGTCTTCTGCTAATTGGTGAACATGTAGTATCACCATTCTACTATCAATGTATCACTGAAAGTGCTCTCTGAATCTGTGGTTTAGGATGACCACTAACCAATTGATACCATGTATCTAATGGTTTTTGGATAACCACTAACCAATCTTGATACTCTTAGGTGTCCAACAACATCCCAATGTATCATGTGTATGATTCATTTGCAATTCATTGAACCATAATCTTGCCAAAGTCTGTCATCTTTGGAAAATCTCACTATGTAATCATGTGAGCTTGGATGCATGCAAATTGTTTACTTAATGTAAACTCCAATCTGATGAGAGCGAACCAAGGGAAGTGAATCGACTTCTAGTCTGACACATCCCTAAAAAATGCCTGACAACTCAATCAAATGCCAAGCTGCAATGCAGAAGGATCCTCTTGTCCTTTGCTAGGTCGAATGACCATCTATGTGAACCAAATGTTCACATCATTGCTCTCAAAATCAAAATCAAACATCCCAATTAGGTATGATTCAACTTAAACTTATTGAACCATAATTCTACCAAAGTCTGTCATCTACAGACCGCAGTTGCCCATTTGGAAAATTTCATGCCCATCTGGCATACTTGATGTTTGTTGTTGTCGAAAATTTCTGTCTGACAACCAATTCCATCATCAATTCCCACCTTTGTCAGCTGAACGGAGAGACCACAAGTGGTTTCATGAACCATCATCACTGGAATTTTGAACTCCCCCCCTTAAGGTGCATGAGAGTTACATCATTGTACTCCCCCCTTCTATGCTCAAGAGAGTACCATACTTGTTCCATTTGAGTACAACAAAAAGTGGGCATGAATAAAAAACCACATGTTATCTCATCCCGTGAGGGCCATGCTCGAAAGCTACGCCATAAGGGGACCACTTATGTGAGGTACAAACATGTTATATGATACAAGATTGGTTTTTAATCGAGATTGAATTCTTCGGCAATACTTATATAATCGCTTGGTTGTTGATGACCACCACCAAGGATCAATCCACTCATAGTGAATCTTCAATCTTGTAGGTTTCTTCAGTGTTGAACATCTGTCTGAAGAATGGTTATGCTTGCCACAATGCTGGCAAGGATGGATATCAAAACACTGATTCTCCATGTGACCAACTTGATTACAATGTTGGCACTTATCATTCTGATGTTGAACTTGAACAAGTGAAGTTGAAGCTTCTTGAAGAAATCCAACACTTTGGAACTTGATTGGTTTGGAGAAATCAGGAATATGAAAGGTAACTTCCTTGTCATATCCAAGTATTGTTCTATTCTTGTTGTAGATGATTTATTCCCAAGGTCTGATGATGGGCTTGGAAAGAGTATTTTGAACCTGTTGCTTTGAAATCCGTGGAAGTGGATTTACTGCATGTTGATGCATCATTGAAAGGTTTTCTTTACTGAAATCAAAAGAAAACTGAAATGTAGGTTCATTTATAGATTCAACTTCGTCTGAAACTGATTCTGAAGTTGTATCACTGTGTTGTTCCTTCACTGGTTGTTGATTAAAAGCATCATCATCATCATTATCTTTGTCATAATCATGATTATCATCATAGAGAGGGTTGTTCTGAACAAAAACTAGTTCGGAACAATTTACTAGTTGTTGATTTTTGAGATCTATCAACTCATCATTCAATAGTTGGGATAGAGATTGAAGAAGTCTAACTTTAGCTTTCATCACTTGCAAACAAGTTAGCATTGATTGAAGAGTTACTTTGTTCAATATCACTGTGTTGTCTTCAGTGGTGTTTATTAGAGTGTTCAGTAACTCTAATAATTCTAGATTTCGAGCCATTTCAAAACACTAAATGAGGTCTCCTTGTGTAGGTAGATCCTGATTATAATTTGCAATTCACTCACTTGAATCGCTCACTTGAACTTGCCTTGCTTGAAGTTCTCGTTCACTTGCTCTTCTCTTTCACTTGAGTTTGTTTCTCTCTCTCTTGAACTTTTCTTGCTTTCTTCCAAGAAGTTGAGGATGTCGGTTACCACCGAAAATGCACCCAAAACTTTGATGTTTACAATGATTTGTGTTTCAAGTACTTATCCTTGTCAATTACGACTCAAAATGACTCTAGGGTGTCGGGCTCAGCCGAAAATGCATCGTATGACAAATTCAATTCAACTCAACTTGATTTCAAAAAGACAAGTAAACTTACAAAAGGACAGTTTGCAAGTTACAATAAATCCTGATTTTGAAGTTGAATAACTCTTCAAATTTGAATGTGTTGTCGATGCTATTGAGTCCAGTTCTCCTTTTCTTACGAGCTTGACTTGTTCATTGCTTTAGTATTATTTGTCGTTTCTTGATTTGCATTACTTTTACTTGAATGCATGTGCATGAGTAACATTGTGCTTTCGCTTGTATGTGTTGCGTTAAATACTAAAATTGTAAGTTTGTTTATGTCAAAACTAGACAAGAAACATCCAAACATTCAAAAAATAGCCACCAACCACACTACACAATGTGCCGCAAAAAGAAGATGAACTATCGGGGCTTGCCCTTGACCCTCGTACAGTCGCATCGAAAAAGATTATGAGAGAGTATCGTACTGGACTCTTCTCAACTTCTTGATATCAATATTACAAAATTAAAATCACCCTTTACCTAAGTCCATATTTCATTAAATTTTATGAAATTTCCCCATTTGAAGTGAACAAAAATGTTCAAATCTTCAATTACAATACAACCAACTTTCGAAATTTGTTTATCAAATCTTCTCTCTCATACAAAATTGCCTCCTTTATGCCATCCTAAACACATATGGCAAAAAATGCCCCTTTACATAAAATAATGCCTCAAAGCCACAAATGGTGAGTTTTTTTTTTTTAATTGATAGTGAATTGATGTTGGGATTATTCCTATCCACGCCAGTTAAATGTAGTGCATGTACCCAAACTTATGCATACTGATAAAACAAAATGTAAATATTCAAACTTCTATGTAAATATTCAAACTTCTTACTGTTCACGCAGGTTTATCCTCACAACAAATTCAATGGAGATTCTTAGCGTCGATTCTGATTTGTGCAGTCATTCGATTCAGGCTCCTTTGTTGATCAGTGGGGGACGATTTGCTTGTAGATCAATGGGTTATCTTGGGTGAATAAGTCAATTTGTGGAGGTCACAGATCGAATTGGTGAACTTTGATGCTCGTTGAATGTGTGATCGACTTGTAATGGAAGCCTCACAGATCTGTATAAATCATCGTCGAATTAAGTCTACCTTTGAATCTTCTCTTCTACTCTTAGCCACGGTATTTCACATTTATATCGCTGTGATCTGCATCTGGGTAGCCGGAATCCGCGGTTTTCCTTTAGATTTGCATGTTTTCGGCCCTGTCTCTACGAAGCAACAAAGAGCTCCATTCATTCCTAGGTTTGAAGGTCGTGCTATTACTGGTGTCATGCTATATTCAATCTGGAGAGGAGTCCAGAGATCAAGCATTGGTCTGATGACCTTTGGGAAGAACGATCGGTTGCAGCCAAAAATCTTTAAAAAAAAGCAATTTATATTGAGCTAATTACTCAGATTCCCCCTCTGTCCTTGGAGATTCATCCACTTCAGATTGAGAAATCATACGATCGTCTTCTCGAATTTTGTGCATAAGCATGTCAAAAATAAACTGCATCTGAAATTAAAATATCTCTCTGTATATTTTTCATAAGTTTCTAAATTTTTTCACTCAAAATGCCCTTCACACAAACAGGAATGTGGCCTGCTTCCCTGAGCGATTTGTCTCTCCAAATGGATGGTGGTTGACTCAGGCGGGTATATTCCTGGAGTGCAGATGAAAACACCTTGCCAACTCTTTTGTTCACCATACATGATCAATATCTCCATCACTTCTTGGTTCTACAGTGAACGCATAAAAGTCCACAGTTTTTGAACAGTGCGCTTTACATTCCAGCGCAAAACAGAAAAATGACTTTGTAGTTGTCAATGCATCTATCTTTTTTTCTTGGTTGTCTTCAAATGATTTTCAACTGGAATGCCTCTCAATAGGAGCTCATAGCTTGCTAATAGCTATGCTCTGGCATCACTCACCCAAGAAAAAAAAAACACACTTCTGCAAACTACACATTGATTTATTTGCACATAAAAACTAACAACAACAACACATACTTATTTCTGCAAACCTTAACTACAGAAATCAACACACGCCTATGATACTCTCTAAATTCCTAATCTAATGAGGACTGCATTTCTCATAGATCGATGATCCAGGCTCCTCTCTGAAGAGAGTGCATTAGGGAATCCTCTCATGGTTCCTGAATCTTATATATATTTCGTACTCACATAGATACGCTCGACCCTTCCTTCTTTGCGAACCGATTTCCATAATTCTTAGATCCTTCTTTGTGTGCTATTCATCATAGGCGGCACCTTCAACACCAACAAAAGTGACAATGGGAAGCGATACCCTCGTCAGTTCTCCTATGCAATGGTCCTTTATTCACAGGGCAATTCTCCTTCACACAGAAATACTTACATTCGCACAGAAATTACATGGAATTCGTACATCAAATTATTCTACTCTCAATCATATACACAGAAATGAACCAACTCTGATATTATCTCCATAGCTATGATACCAATTGATAAAATAAGGACAAGAAGAACAAAATGGCGGAAACGACATATTAGCCAAATCACAATTATTCACTCCAATGTTACATATTTATAGTACAATGGGTGATGCCACCTCATAGAGAGATTTGCTTTAGATCCTAAAATCATGCATGATGACTAGGCTAGGCAATCTTAACTAACTCATTAGTCATCACTTGAGAATATATTACTAATATCCTAAATGAATAATACAAATATAGGTGACAATTTAGACTTAGTGATTGGTAAAGGTAAGCCATAGGGTAACAAGATTGCATGTTTAGATTCCACTACTGAAAACCAAACAAATTCAAATTTGTAAAACATTGAAAATTAAAATCATTTTTAAATTTTTTTTCAATCCATTCAAATTCTTTTCCCACTAAAATTTTTTGGTTGCTAGCTTAAGGAAACATTTTTTTTTCTATGTAAAAAAATAGGTAATTTATTAATGATAAAAAAATTACACAAGTGGAATACCATAAGTGGTATTTCAGGAAACCTTGTAGGGTCAAAATTGTAGGGACATAGAGGTTATATATAAAGAAAATTTTTTGATTATGAAAACCAACTAGAGTGGAACCAAAAATAAACGTTTACAATACTAAATTCAAACCGGGGGCATCAAATTACCCCTAAAAAAACCCTTTAAAAATTTGTCCAAGTTTCGAGATGTAGCAATATCTTTGACCATTTATCCAAAAAAAATTAGAAAAACAAAGAGTTTTGACCCTCTTGCATTGATAAGAATAATTTTGAAACCATCTTTGTAATAAAAACATTTGATAACTCATTAGTAAAACAAAGAGAACATTAAATCCAATATTCATGAAAGTAAGAAGTAATTTGTGTCTGGAGTGATTCTTTAACTTCCCAGTTTCCTTGTTGCAACTTGAGCTTGTCTTTGAAGAGCTACTAGCTTTCATGTTGTTTTCCCTAAAACAATGAGCAAAGGTTATGTGATTAAATGATGATTGGAGATTCTTGATATCACAAAACAATGGTTGGAGCATGAAGTTCCTTAAAATAAATTCTCCTTTTAACCATTTTATCACTAGGAGAGAGTCCCCAAGGACTTGGATTTGTGTGATTCATTTTTCCATAGCTAAGATTAAGACCAACTTGAGAGTGGTGAGTTCGTTGTGATTATTTGTGGATCAACTCGTTCTGACTTTGAATCTAAGGAAATGGTTGTGAGAGAGATAAAGAATACTCAATACCTTTAGGAGGGTCTCCATAAGAGGCTCCATCAAAGAAATCCCAAGGGATTTATGAGTTGATATTTATGTTAGAACTCTAAGTACATTGAGGGGCAAAGCAGAATTGAGGGAAGGAACTTAAAATGATGAGTCTTTGGGAGGCACAAAAAATGGCAAGGTGCCTTTGTTCTCGAAATTTTTTACGTTTCTTGCTAGCCAAACTCCTTAGGCCAGGGTTAGGGGCAATGCCTTGAATACTTTTGTGTTCTTGTCTTGTGCCATATTTTTAGGACTACTTCAATTGTGTCCCCTTTCCATTTGATTTTTAAGCCTGTAATACTTTCAATTTCCTTCCATACCTACTATGTGAAGGGACATAATAGTATGAGATTAGCATTTGTTTCACCTAAGCAACATATTCCAATGCCCTCAAAACTTCATTTTTGTAGAAGATCCCAAGTTAAAGATTTTTTATTTAAAAGTATCCACATAACGATTTTGGCTTTAGCAGGGAATTCTTATTTTCATAGAGAGTTCCAGCACTAGAATGAAGGTTGGTCAAATCCTTCCATGGCTATAGTATTATACCCAATTTTGTGCATGTATCCTCCTGAGGGATTTATAGACCACATGAATTCATCCTCCTCCTGGATTTTAAAGCTTGGCCTCTTACAATATACCGAAGGGTAAAATAGTCTTTCGATATAAGATCGTGGATGAGAGGTACATGTAGTCTTTGATTGTTTTCACTTACAGTCCACGGGTCAAGATTGACTAGGACCTTGTCCCCCTTTCTGACCTTCCAAATTAGCCATTTTCCAATTATTGGGAAAGCATGTATTATGGCTTTCCATATAATGGAGGATATGGAGTTGAGGGTCTGGATCAAGTATTCAATAGATATGGGGTTGATATAGTTATCTTTTAGAATTTGTGTCCAAAGGCCTTGGCCACAAATGAGCCTCCAAATGGTCTTGGCTGGGAAGACTTTGGAAAAATGAAAGAGATTTTTTAGTCCACATCCCCTTCTTCTCCCTATTAGAAATGATAACATAGCTAATAGATTTTATCAACGAGCTTGAAGAAACATACTCTAATTTACTTTAAAAATAAAAATATAGATACTTTCATAATAATTAATATAAATAATTATATTAATTGACTTAAATGATTGATAACTTAGTTTCTCTTATTTTGACATATAAGAGATAGGAAAATGATTGTTTTTTATATTGCCTTGGACAACAATAATTTGGATCGATGAAATCACCATATTCAATGTTAATATTATACACTCTAATTGGGATATGACATAGTTGAATTCATTTTTATAGTAGTAATAATAATTTCATCAATTCTATTTTTTTTTTTAAATTACCTAACTATATAATAAAATAAACCTTATTATTTATTAAAATAATATAAATTTATTAATTGGTGGTTGTTGCATGGCTTCATACTTCAGATTAATTGATATAAGATTTTAAAATATGCTTTGTCAATATGTCTTGATAGTACTGTAGAAGGACAGACTCTGGTACCAGACTGGTACTGGACCAGAATAGGATTTCTGGTACCGAAACAAAACATAATATTGTTGATTCCTACAACTGATATTTAACAAATTAATGAAGGATCAAATAGATTATTAAAAATTTTCTTACGAAAGAAAAGAAAATTTGCGAAAGTAAAACAAAAGGAGGTAAGGGTCTTTTGTTACCTTCAACTTATTAACAAAATTATATCCACAGCTATGTACAAAAAGTTTCAAATAAACCAATAAATCAATGTGGGTCGGTAGGAGGATCTCCTTCCTTACTGATCATCTGCATGTCTGAATTCTGTAGTATACGAGTCAGGAATTCTTCTTTCGACAGAGGCTTGTTGTAAACTCGCAATCGGTGACCATTCACAAGTAGTGGTGTCTGTTGTTCATCAATTGTCTTTATCCTAATTGAATCATTATCGTAGATAGTGTCAATTTCATAAGGTCCCATCCAACGGGTGGTTAACTTACCTTTGAAGTTCTTGAATCTGATGTCATACAATAGGGCCCAATCTCCTTGTTGAAATTTTTTCTTTTTGAGATACTTGTCATGCCATTTTGTTCTCTCTTCTTGAATGAGGGTAGTCCTTTGAAATGCTTCCTGCCTAGTTTCATCCAACTCATTAAGCTGCAAGAGTCTTTGTTGTTGGGCTTCATCCAAGTTCATGCCAACTTGTACTGTAGTCCTGAATGTTTTGATCCAAAATTCTACGAGGAGAAGCACATGCTTCCCATACACTAACTCATAGAGTGTATGTCTCGTCGTATTCCTCCAGGTGATTCTATAAGCCCATAAGGCTTCTAATAATTTTTCAGCCGAATCCTTATGGTGCAGTTGTACTGTTTTGGTAAGAATGGACTCAATAACTTTGTTGGTGGATTCTAATTGTCCATTTTCTTGTGGATGATAGGGTGTAGATTTCCTGTGTTTGATTTGGTACTGTTCTGTAACAGCTTTGACTAGATGAGAGGTAAATTGGGTTCCCTGATTAGTCACAATTTCTCGCGGTACACCAAATCTAGTAAAGATATCATTAAAAAGGAAATCTACCATTGATTGTTCACTGGAACCCGATAAAGCCTTTGCTTCAACCCATTTAGTCACATAGTCAGTGCATACAAGTATATACTTTTTATTTTTAGATGCAGGGTTAATGGGCCCTACAAAATCTAATGCCCATTTCTCAAATGGTTCAATGACTATTTGGGCTTGAAGTGGTATTTGGTCTCGTGCAGTAATCTTACCCATTCATTGACATTCATCACAATTGGATACATAGGTTTTAGCATCTCTAAAAATATGAGGCCAATAGTAACCTGAATGCAGAACTTTGTAAGCAGTCCTTTTGTCTGCGAAGTGTCCTCCATAGGGGCCATCATCGAAGGCTTGTAAAATATCCTGAATTTCATCTTCCCTTACACATCTCCTGATCACCAAATCTGGTCCTGTTTTGTAGAGGCAATCATCGTGCCACATGTAATTTTCACTTAGTTGAATTACTTTATGTTTTTCTCTAGGAGACAATTGCTGAGGCATATTCCCTGTCACAAGATAGTTAGCGACATCTGCATACCACGGAGTGAATGCAGAAATATAAAATATTTTTTCATCAGGAAAGGTATCTTCTACTGGTGCATTATCTCCCAGATGAATCATTCTAGATAAGAAATTAGCCACAAGATTATCTTTACCAGGTCTATCAATAATATTGGAAAAATGAGAGAGGTTATTGAATATCCGCCTGTGCTTATGAAAAAACTCCTTCAGCTTCTAAAAACACTCTTCTATATGATCAAAATATGTCTCCCAAGAAGGTGACTAAAACAGGAAAATACAGATTTCCAAATCTAGTCATATTCCTACATTTTAGGATTTGATCTCTAGAATATTTCCATTGATAAAATGAAGTGCCACCTACACTCATGGATGATATTTGATAATATATATATGATTATTCATCATCATCTTCTCCTTAATAAACTTAACCAAGTCGAATTTGACCTTTTGACCAAAATAATACATTTTGGAAAATTTCTGAAAATGATGCCTCATCTTGTGGGGAACTTTTGACTACCTTCCTGAGCTCTAAATGAATATCTAAAAGTACCATTGGAAATATTAGGATGTCTAGTTGTCAATCAACTATTTGAGTGTGTAAAACGAACTCTCCACGGCTCAGAAAATTGATTTTTCCCAAGGCAGTTTATCAGCTGAAAAACCTGTACTATCACCAGCTCACTACACTGTGAAAACAATCATTTAGCTGGTGAAAAGGGAGACTTTCACCGGCTTACTTCACTATGAAAAAGTCATTTATCCGGTGAAAGATAAAAATTTCTTTTTGGTATATTTTGAGATGCCACATCATTGTTTCATTGGATAATCGGATTTAAAGCCGATCTTATATACTTTAAAACTTAAAGACTTGTAAATAAATCTTTACCTTATTATCATCTTATGATATGATATCAAAACAAATTTTAGAATGAATTATTTGATCAGTAACAAAACCAAAACTAAAAGTTTACAATACTAAATTAGAACTTGGGGCATCAAATTACCCCTGTAGCAACCCTTTAAAAATTTGTCCAAGTTTCGAGATGTAGCAATGTCTCTAAGCATTTATACAAAAAAATAGAGAAACAAAGAGTTTTGACCCTAAAGCATTGATAAGAATAATTTTGAAACCATCTTTGTAATAAAAACATTTGATAACTCATCAGTAAAACAAAGAGAACATTAAATCTAATATTCATGAAAGTAAGAAGTAATTTGTGTCTGGAGGGATTCTTTGACTTCCTAGTTTCCTTGTTGTAGCTCGAGCCTGTCTTTGGAGAGCTACCGGATTTCATTTTTTTTTACCTAAAAAAATGAGCAAAGGTTATGTGAGTAAATGATGATTGGAGATTCTTGATATCACAGAACAATGGATTGAGCATGAAGTTCCTTAACATAAATTCTTCTTTTAACCATTTTATCACTAGGAGAGAGTCCCCAAGGACTTGGATTTGTGTGATTCATTTTTCCATAGCTAGGATTAAGACCAACTTGAGAGTGGTGAGTTCATTGTGATTGTTTGTGGATCAACTGGTTCCGACTTTGAAGCTAAGGAAATGGTTGTGAGAGAGATAAATAATACTCTCTGCAACACCTTTAGGAGGGCCTCCATAAGAGGCTCCATCAAAGAAATACCAATGGATTTAGGAGTTGATATTTATGTTATAACTCCAAGTACATTGAGGGGAAAAGGAGAACTGAGGGAAGGAACTTAAAATTCCGAGTCTTTGGTAGGTGCAAAAAATGGCAATGTGCCTTTTCTCTCGAATTTTTTTACGTTTCTTGCTAGCTAAACTCCTTAGGCCAGGGTCAGCGGAAATTCCTTGAATAATTTGTTGTTCTTTTCTTGTACAAAATTTTTAAGACTACTTCAATTGTGTCCCCTTTTCATTTGATTTTTAGGCCTGTAATACTTTCAATTTCCTTCCATAGATGCAATGCGAAGGGACATAATAGTATCAGATGAGCATTATTTTCACATAAGCACCATATTCCAAGGCCCTAGAAACTTCATTTTTGTAGCAGATCCTAAGTTAAAGATTTTTTATTTAAAACTATCCACATAATGATTTTGGCTTTAGCAGGGAATTCTTATTTTCATAAAGATTTCTAGCACTAGAACAAAGGTCGGTCAAATCCTTCCATGGCTATAGTCTTATACCCAATTCTAGGCATGTATCCTCCCAAGGGATTTGTAGACCATGTGAGTTCATCCTCCTCTTCATTGATAAAGATGTAACATTTCATTAGGATGTTTATGTAGGAGTTTCAACTCTCAACATATACTCCACTAAGTTCCAAATCTCCTTAGGAGAGCCATCGTGGGTTCATGGAGTTTAAAGTTTGGCTTGTTACAATATACCGAAGGGTAAAATACCATTTTGATATAAGATCGTAGATGAGAGGTACATGTATTATCTGATTGTTTTCATTTACAGTCCATGGGTCAAGCTTGACTAGGACCTTGTCCCCCTTTTGGACCTTCCAAATTAGCCATTTTCCAATTATTGGGAAATCATGTATTGTGGTTTTCCATATAATAGAGGATATGGAGTTGAGGTTCTGGATCAAGTATTCAATAGATATGGGGTTGATATAGTTATCTTTTATAGTTTGTGCCCAAAGGCCTTGGCCACAAATGAGCCTCATAGTCTTGGTTGCTAGGGCTTTGGAAAATTGAAAGAGATTTTTTAGTCCACATCCCCTTATTCTCCCTATTATAAATCATAACATGGCTAATGGATTTTATCAACCAACTTGAAAAAAACATACTCTAATTTACTTTAAAAATAAAAATATAGATACTTTCATAATAATTAATATAAATAATTATATTAATTGACTTAAATGATTGATAACTTAGTTTCTCTTGTTTCTTAGCTTGTAAGAGATAAGAAAATAACTTTTCTTTTTTAAGATTAACTTTGACAACAATCATTTGGATTGATGAAATCACCATATTCAATGTTAATATTCTACACTTTAATTGCAATAGGGATATGAGAGAGTTGAATTCATATTTACAGTAAAAATAATAATTTCATCAATTCTAATTTTATTTTTATTTTTTTAAATTACCTAACTACATGATAAAACAAAAGAAAATAAAATCTTTAACTATATACTCTTTAAACATATGATATTGAGCAATTACATATATTTGAAATTATTAAAATATATTATCCATGTTATGAAAAAAATTAATATTTATATAAATTGTAATTTGAACAATAAAAAAATATTTTCAATTTTTATATTATTTATTAAATTAATATAAATTTGTTATATAATGAAATTAAATATATATATAATTTTTATGTTTATTTTTTTATAAATATTAAAAAAAAATAATTTAAGTTTATTTTAACAAAATAAAAAGCTTACTTCCAATACTAAGAAAATTAGAAAAGCCCCACAAAGAGATGTCGACAAAACAGTAGACATCAGGGGCTAAGATTTCGGTGATAAAGAAGTGTAGGCACCTATATAAAGAAGTGTAGGAAATGTACAACTATCTAAAGAAGTGTAGGCAATGTAATGAAACATAGTGAAGAATATTGTGATTGTACAGTCACAATATTCTTCACTATGTTTCATTACATTGCCTACACTTCTTTATATAGCGCTCCCTATCTCCTAGAAACCTTCTAGAGAGCCTTCTCACATTTATTACATCCAACTACCATAGTGGGCCTTTATTAATATAGTGGACCTAGTCCACCTTACATTGAATGACCACATTCTCATATATTAAATGACTTCCACTAATAACACATAACTACATTCTCATTGGGTACCTCCCTAGGTACCCCATATTACCCCCCCTAGGTATACTACAGACTTATTTCCAGTGACGTGTTTTTCCTTGAATAATGGTGATCGGTCAGTTTTCATTTATGAATGGCAGCCAATGATGGCTATCCTTGATGAAAATTAACCACTAACCACTGAGTTATGATTGTTTTTTCCACCTTCAGAAAAGAAAAAGGTTCTGCACTTTTCTATTATTAATTAAATTAAGTGTGAATTTATAATTTTTGTAAAATGGTTACTTCGATATCTTATACATTTTTTTAATGAAGAACATTTATAAGTTTATTTATGAAGAATATTTATGAGGTATATATAGAGATTTTTTGGGTTGTGGTCTAAAATAAAACTGGAGTAATTATTTTGTAGATGATTCAAGTTTAAATTTTGATGGGCTAGTTCTTGGTCTCATGTTAGTTGGTTGAGAATTGTTAATATAAAT
>ML797301.1:294992-352684 GCA_009831015.1 Picea engelmannii | reverse complement strand
GTGTTGAAATAATGTAACTGCAAAGATCATTCTTATTATTATTTTGTTATTGGATTAAATCCCCATTGTGGATTAATCATGTCATTATTATTATTATTGTTATTGGATTAATCCCCATTGAGGATTAATCATGTCGGTAATTGTATAAGGAACAAATCTCCTTTTGCGGATTGGTCATCGGACAATTACAAAGTGCAGAATAAGAAGTCAGCCCCATCAGTTATAATGGAAGACCCAGAATTAATTAAAGGTGGGTTTACCCACCCAGAGTGAGAGGTCGGCCCTGCCAGATTGTGACCTTTCACACGTGCCAGTTTGATATAAATAAGAGGCTAGCACCTCACTTCTAACACACAACTCACTTGCTCATTATCTTATGAGGCAAGCTGAAATTACCAGTTGGATAAAGGAGAAGAAGAGTGGTGCATCTCTTGGAGAGGACTATCTGTATTGGTTTGAGTTATCTCTTGAACATTGTATAAGCTATTTATGATAAGGAATTTTTTGCTGGGTTTTCTTCCCCTAGAGGGTTTCCCAAGATAAATTTCATGTCTCTTGTGAATGTTTATTTATCAATGATCTTGTTCTTATTATGCTCTTATCTATTGAAATGCAAAGAACTATAATAATGGCATAAACATTAACAATTTTTACCCCACTAGTAACTCTAGCCACTAGCTATTATAGCATGAAGTGGTGTTACAAAACTTGAAAATGGCATTATGTACTTCCTCGAGTATTATGCAAATCACACAAAACTCCTAACTTCAATGATATTAGTAGGACTAGAAAATTTAAGGTTGTCCCCTATCTTTGTAGGATCAATCTTCAACTCACCTCCATCAATCACATGCCCCAAATATCCCAAGGATTTATTAGTAGACTCACGCTTCTTTTTGTTCACTAGTGCTTGGTGTTTTCTTATGTCTATAACACTTGTTTTATACGTAACACATGCTCCTCCCAAGTAGAACTAGAGATCAAGTTGTCATCTAAATTTACCATGGAAAATAAATTTATAAGTGGGTGCACCACATCATTTATTAAGAACATAAAATTAGTTGGTCCATTACTCAAACCGAAAGGCGTTACTATGTTGTATAGACCTTGCTTCACTTCGAAGGTAGTTTTCCAAGTTCTTTCATCCTTTATTTGGACTTGATGATATCAATATTTTAGATCCAACTTGGTAAACTGCTACTCATGTTGTTGTTAATCTATCAAGTCATCAGTCTAGGGAAAAGCATACCAATTCTTGATACTGATCTTTCTCATAACACATAATCCATGAACATTCTCTAAGTCTCATCCTTATTTGGTACTAATAACACAAGGAACCACATGTTAAGGTGCTTGGTATCAAAAGTTATTTCTTCAATAATTCTGACAACTAATTTTTCACCTCATCTGAATCTAATAATGACTATCTATGCAATCCCATGTTTGGTAAGGAGAATCTAGTAATGGATGTATCGCATGCTCCACTTCCCTCTTTAGTGGCATGCCTTTCTGATCTTGGAACACTTCTTTGTATACCCATAAAATCTCTTCTAGTTGACACTTTCATTTTTAATACATCCTTCTAAGGATACCTTGGCACCTACTGGCTCAATGTCTTTTTTGTTCTATCTCAAGAGGAGAATTGCCTATTTCTTGAGCTAACGAAGCTCTTAGCACCAAGTACGCACATCAAAGAGACCTTAGACTTCCTCTTCTGTGCATTGATGATAAATTTTTTTTACCAAACTTGACTAGTGGTATTGGTTCTCACAAAGATGGTATTCATCATATACACATAGGGACTTCCAAACACTACAATATAGCCATCATGATGCACTACATCAAATTCTAATTTATCAATAAATTTTTCACTAATAGAAAATATAACCTTACCCTACTTGGAAAGTTTTAACTCTACATCTTATTCACCCATCACAAAGGGTATGGATGAGAGTAATCATGCATTTCTAAACCAAGCTCACTTATTAGGTCCTTTGCAATGAGGTCACCCTATGAAGCATAATCAAACACAACATTTATCTACCTTCTTCTTTTTTATTAGAATCTTGATATGTAACAACTTTGGCATCTTCATCTCCTCTTTGTGATTGAAGTTGTAACTTAGATTAGTTTCCTTCTACATTGTTGTACGATAAATTTTCTTGTCCACATTTCAGCTTCCATCTATATCGTTCCCTATGTCCACACCTAAAATATTCTTATTCTTAGAATGCTTATGCTCGCAATTCTTGCAATTTAGATTTAAAATATATATGAAATGAAAAATCTACATGAAAATGCAAAAAATAAAGATTTTAGTATATGAAATATATTCATTAATGTTCATGTCAGTAAAAATGAAGATTTGGAAATTTCATAGATGATTTTAGGGGCTAAATTTCGCAAATGTGCTAATTTTCCATGGTTTTTCCCAAAAAAAGAATCGCCAATTACCATTTTTTCTAAAAACGATTCTCCCAAATTCCATAGAATAAAATCATTTTACCTTACCAATTGCCAAAATTTAATAGAAAGTATATAAAATCCTTAGAAATTTGAATATTTTTACAAAACTATCGCCAAACATTTTACATTTTGCATATTAAGGACTAGTAATATTAGTCCATATTTCTACATTTTAATATAAATTTCCATCCTTAAAATCATCCATGTTTGGAATGCATTGCATCTTATTTATAAATGAATGTTAATCTTGAAAGAATAAATTCAAAAACTAAATAAGAATGCCATGTCGACACATTGCTTCAAGATAACATGATCTCTTAGGTCCATATCCCATAGATATGTAGTATTATTTACAATGTACCTATATATATAGTTCCTAATAACTTTTATTTAAGTATTGATATATAGTGTTCTAACAATAGAGAAAGAAGTAAATCTAATTACAATTGCAACAACAATTGATCCCTTTTCCCATATCCCTAATTTATGTCACTCTATTTTTGGGCAATGAAGAAAATATCACTTATGAGACCCTCTATGTTTTCTCAATGAAAAGAACAAGTATTAATTTTTCTATTATGTCATTTTATTTGATGACCTTTATTCAAGTCTAAGGAGAAATAATAGCCATCATGAAGAAAATATAATTACAATTGCAATAACACATGATTCATTACTCATAATATCCCTTTTAATCTATGTTTTAAAAGTGATATGATGTTAGTTGATTTCAACAACCTTCTTTCTAAATAAGTGGTTGTACGAAAATATGTTATATCTTCCTTTTGTCCAAAATTTTTCATTTATGTTATGGAACTTCCTATAAATAAAATCTTTGTCCTACATGTCTTGTGTGGACATTGCTACAAGGTTTTACATATTAGAGATTATTATTATTGTGTCTTTGGACAAGGTCCAAGGGATTAAAAATAGTATATCAGGGTTAAAAAATTATTTTATAGGGTCTCGAAATGCCACACATTACCTATAAAGGGACCTTTGGCACATAGGGGTCGTATGGAAATCATTATGAGTTTTTCTATAGTAGTGATGGTTCTCAGAGCCCTACACATTGTATAAATAAGAAAACCAGTTCGTTATGGAAAAACATATGCTTTTAGGGCTCATGGACTATGCATATAATAAAAAACCATCACTTAGGCCATTTTAGGGAAATCTTCAACGTTTAGGTTTTAGGATTTATATGGGTGCCATTATAATTTTTTGAGCACCAGGGATGATTCTTGAGGTCTTAGTCATGGTTCAAGGATCAACATCAACCTCTTGGTACCTAAAATACGCTTTAAGGGTTCATCAACATGCATACGGTCCAAAACCATTGCACAAACGTAGTAAAGGGAATCTTTGACCTATATGCATCATATGGGTGCCATTGTGAGGATTTTCATACTAAAATAGATTCTTGGGGCACTAGAAATATTCACAAGACAAAATCCAGTGTCTTAAGGCCTAAAATATGCTTCTAAAGATCATGAACCATGCATAGATTCTAGAACCACACATGTCTTGTAAAGGAAATCTTTGACCTAAAAGGTTCATATGAGTGTCATTACAAGGTTTTATGTTTGTGGGATGTAATTTTTTGTGACGATAGTGATGTTACAATGATAAAAATGGATGACTCTAGGGCCTAAAATATGATTTTAGGGATTATAAAACTTGCATATGGTGCCAAACCACCTAAGAAGCCATAAAAGTACATCTTTGGCCCAAGAGTGTAATATGAGCACCATTCAAATTTCTACATTTAATATTTTTACACCATATTTAAATTCATTGTGAAAGTTCCCATATCATCCCTCCAACTCAAAGGAACCTTGTTTTTTCAAATTCCATTACCACTAAAGTGTCTTGAGAGACCACCATGACTGTGCATGAATCTCAAGGTTAGTGGGCGAGGACATTTAGGGGTTTGTGCATTGATTAAAAAATCAATTAGGACATAGAGCTATGGTCAATGTGGTTAATATAATTAATATGGTAAACCATGCCCAATATAATCAACAACACTAACCATGATCTATCATGGTCAATGTTGTTAACCATTACTCAATATTGTTAATTACAATTAGTCCAACTGGTTGTTGCCAATGTTGTTGGGAATTTGGCTAGTTCCATCCTAGTGGGTGCCTAGTTCAAATCCCCCTTGGTGAGGCACACCAGTCTATGTTGATGGGTTTAATAGGGATGTCATTCATGAATGTGGTAAAGCATCATGTGGTTTTTCTTGGAAAAAATATGGTTAATTAGGGTTGAGGGTAAATGAGGTCAATATTCTCATTGAGTGATAAGGGTTAATGGGTCAAAAACCACTTAGACACTAACCCAATAACCCTTGACCCACAAATCCTAAACCTTGAACCACTCACCTATAATGGATAACCCCTAACCTACTAATACATTAACCATTAATCCCTCACTCATTAATTCCTAACACAATAACCCACTATAACATATATGTTAAATATGCTATAACATATATGTTATATGTTATAACATATAATGTTATAACAATCCGACCATTCAAACATTCCAGCTACAGAGAGACCTCGTGATGGACCCGATGATAGAGAGACCCCTCAACAAAAAACCTGGACAGAAAGAGACAGAGTGACCCCACAGAGAGAGACCCCTCAACCCTGCAAACCCTCGACCACAAACCCACACAGAAATAGACCCCTCGACCCCACAAACCCTTTAAACCAAACCCTCGCAGACAAAAGATAGAGTGACCCCATGTCCAAGGAGCCACATAGAAATATCGGGGGCATCGAAAGTGACAAATCAGAATCCCACCTAGACCAAAAATGACATCCAAATTGGTAAATTTTTCATTTGCTTGCTCTCTTATATTAGTAGTTCCTTATTTCTCTCTTTCCATGAGAATGTTTTTTTAACTAGTGATCAAGGAAGGGTCAAAATGATAGAAAATAAAAAACCTTGAATCTCATTGGAGCATTATCCAGACATCCCCATCTACTTATAAATGGCCTTGATTTCACATACAGGATATTTCGAATTGGTCCTCATGTTGTCATGGATTAGATCGACCGAATATGAAGAAATTGGTTCACTTAAGAAGTTGTACTAATTTCATAATTTTGAAGAGTGTAATAGCCTTAGTCTTAGTGTGTTTAGTAGTATTATCAATGATCTAATCCTTCATAATTGGAATGCTAAACTTGAGATAAATACCAAGGAGAGGTATTAAATGTGAAAATGATTCCTTAATTAAGAAGGACTATCAGGTTGCAATAATTCCATAATTTAGACTCGATAAAGACTTAGGAAGGGTGGTAGATCAAGCTTGAACACATTGTCACTACACTTCTCTATGATGGTATATGGAGTATAACATTATGTGTGCAATTTTTATAAGGTAGTAATATAAATTATATTAGACACCCATTTGTTCCCTATGTGGTCTTTTCACCTCAGCCATTTCCTTTTCCTTATTCTCCTAAGGCCATTGGGGCTCTTGATCAAGACCTTGTACCAAATGTTATTTCTTGCATTAGTTTGAAGCGGATTATGTTTTGGGATTATATGTTTTGAAGTTGTTTCTTTAAAAATCCCTAGAAGAACATGTATGATTCCATCAATTAATTGAGGACTCCATCCTTGTATTTAATTAACAATCGGGATAGGTCTTATTAGTTACATGTGTGAGAGGCTAAGGTAAATTTTATGAGAATACCATGAATTTTCTAGCCTAACTAAGTTTTTGTCAAAACTATCACAAACTTGAGCTATGGATAAGGGAATGAGTAATTATATTAGGATGTTAAGATTTTATGTATTAAATTGAGATACAGTAATATATGTATTTTTCCTTCATTATCACACTTAAGCCAAAATAATCATTCAAAAAGGTTGAACCAATTTATCTTCTTGAATGCATAAATCACAAAAATACTAAAATTGATCACAAGTTTAATAGATTTTTATTACATATATTGATTAGAGTGATCTTGAACATCATCCTGAATATAATATAACTCATTGGGATTATAATCCATACACAACCCTCCCACATCATTAAAATTATTATAGATAGCACCCATATTTGGGATGTTGACCACAACATAATCGACATTATGAAGAACCTCATCATCTTCTTATACTTCTTGGACTCCCTCGTTCGATGCCTCTTCAAGGTCCCAATATTTTGTGACATTTTATTCATGCCCCCATATTATTCCTACTCCATTGCATCTTCTTCCACCACATATTCATGCTCCATCATCTTCCTTCTCTAGAACATATTCAGGTACATATTGTATAGGCCTTCCTCTTGGATCACATCTAACAACAAATGACCAACCTGGTGTACTGAAAACTAATGAATAAAATGATTTCTCACATTGACTTGGAATCACACACACACACACACACATGAGAGTACTAGTCATTATGTGCCATACACTACACCATTAATTCATAATTACTTAAAATATAGAGTAATAATGGAAAAAACACCCTAAATGATGTTTTTGATTAATAAAACTCCACCAAAACTATAATAGAACCTTTCTATCTGGAAATATTTGCATAGTGTATATAAATAAGAATTGTATATTTGTATAATGGATACAAATAAGATTTGTATATTTGTGTGGTGTATAGAACCATTGAGTTTCCTAGTAGATATTTGTATATCGAAGAATGAAAAAAGAGGGATAGGGATGACTATTGAAAATATACTTTGTGATATAAGAGATGTAATATGGATATTTTTTTCAAAGATTCTTGTAATCAACTCCCCTTACTCATATAGATATTCAAGTATGAGGGAAGGAATGTACTAGAAAATCACTTAAGAGAGATACATTCATATCATCAATGTTAGCTACAATGTAGCTTCATTAGGGTGGCTATTCTTATTTCATAATTTTGGTTTTCTTTCCTTTTTGTAGAGCCATTAAATCAATGCACATAGGTAGAGTGTTAAACATGGTGATTGAGTTTGGTTTTATGCTCGATAATTGCATAACCATGGACATGCTTATTTTTTTCTATAGACAATAAATCGATACACATAGGAAGAACACTCAACATACTAATTGAGATGGATTTTATGCCCTCAAATGGCATAATTGTGGAAATTTTTCCTACCTTGTTCTAGAGCCAATAAATCACCACACACATGAAGAATAATAAAAATGGTGATTGAGTTGTGGGGAGGAATTATCTCCTACTCCTCACCATAAATTTTCCATAACATAAATGTATCCCTATTTTATCACATAATCAACTTTTCATTGGGATTGAATTGCCATTTTGGGTGCCATAATTGTCACAGTGGAATCTAGATCCTCTCCTTTTTCTCCTTTGTCAGTTTCAAATAGGAATGAATCAACTCCTATGTTTCCTCCTTAGACCCTAGGGTTCGATCCTCTTCACAAGTAGATGTGATCCACACTACATATATGTCTTATACCTGCGTCCCTCCTTTGGTGGTATCTGTCATGGAGTTGAGAAATATTTGTCATAAAGTGGGTCTCAACTGCAACAATTGGGGGCATGGATCTCATCTAAAACACTGTAGTTGGTCCCGTGCACTGATTTTCATGGGGGGTCATAGATAGTAGGCATTGTTGTAATATGTTAACATATGTTATAAAATAATTACTTAAAAAAAATCACAATTACTTAAAGGATATAGTAATTATCTACAACTTTGAGAGTAGGTCATTGGTTTTGGGTGCTACTACTCACCGCACATATGATTAAAGGTTTGGGGCATTTCCCAATTCTTCCTTGGATGTAATGGAACAAGTTACAACTCAAGATCTAGAAGTGTTCAATAAGAGAAAAATTCCACCCCTTTATAGACCACTAACAAATTATATTAACCGATCAAATTTTGTCTACATGTAATGATATAATTGTACTTCAATATCTCAAAATAATATGAACAAAAACTACACAACATGTCCTAATATTATAATTTGTTTTCTTATTTAAGAAAAAAATACAATAAATTTCTATAAAATCATCTTTTCCTTTTCCACAGAAAGTGGAAAAAAATAAGCCTCGCTATCATGGATGTGTCATGGGTGGAATCACTGCTTAGTTAGTTGTGATAAGATGGAGCTTTCTAAGTGGCATAAATCCTATCAATCGTTGTAGAGTACTGGAAACTATTAGTCGCAAACTATTGGAAAGTATGCCATGGTGTGTGTTTAAGTTTATCATAACAACTTCCATGAAGAAAGGGCTAGTTTTCGTTTCAAGGCTGCCTATACCAAAAACAAGGGGTTGTAATAGGGATATGCAATATGTTATTTGCACATATTTGAGTATATATGAAATTTTATATTAAGGTTTTCTTGTGATATTTTGAAAGTGATGTAATAATTTCCTTTGTGCTTTGAAGAATGTTTATATTAATAAAATATTGATGTGATATATTACATTTCACATATTTCAATTGATTCTTATCCTTTGATACCCCTTCACCTTCCCATCCAAGTTTTCATATTGTCTTCATCATTATCTCTTTCGTGTTCTTTTCTTATCAAACAATGTGACTTTTATATTTTTCTTGTTGTTATCTTATCTAGTATGACACATTGATGATGGGATCAGCCCAAATGTGTGGTTTTATAGGCTTGAAAGATAAAATACTATTAAATATTTATGGAGGAATTAAAAATATATTGAAAAAACTTGTAACTTTGTTGGATGGGCTCTCTTGAAGTTCAGACAGGTTGATGTGTGCTATATCTAGTGGAATTGTCACAATCTAGCAAATGTGTCATACTTGGTTTTCTCAATATGCTTCATCACAACCCTTATATAACACTCACTAATTGTTTCTCTCATTTGATGGAGTCTTATAGGACGTAAAACCAAATAGTTAGTTGTCATATCTATTTTAGTCGAGTGAGTGAAGTTCAAGTAGAATAGAGGAAAGTGAGACATCTAGTAGGTCTAACAAGAGGAATTCAACTAGAGGTGAGAAGATCATAAGAAAATTCCATAGACACATGGATTTTTTATTGTTAAAGGGGGATCATGTTCTTATGATGATGAGAGAATATATGACATTGAGGTGCCCTTGAGGTAAAACCATCTGGTGTTCAATGATGGGTACCCAAGGATCATCCTCAAATAAAAACTGATTTTTGTTTCAACGAAAGGATATACCACATTGATCCATCGTCATTAGATGGTTTGGGGATATTTTCCATTGATGGCATAAAGGATTGTTACGACATAATAGGTGAATTGATGGAGTATGTGGGACCCTATTACATCTACAAATATTGGATATGTCTAGTCCAATATACAAAACGTATGCGAAGATATGACATGGCTGCAAATTATATACAACTAAAAGACAATGATAAAAAAAAAGTCCAACATCTATTTATATTGAAGGAAGGCCAAAAGAAAAAGGGAATATTGTAGGTTTTATAAACAATACACTATCCAAAACCACAAATAAGAAACCCAATTGCGTATTTGAGGGGCATGAAGGAAACCGTCTATTCACACGTGCAATAAAATAAATAGTTGTAGGGGAAGAGTTGTTGATTGATTACAATTTGAATCAAGTATATATATATATATATATATATATATATATATATATATATATATATATATATATATATATATATATATATATATATATATATATATATATATGTTTCTATTATGAGGGAGGTACGTATACTATTTTACCCAACCTGTAAGAAATTACTCTTATATTTTATGATTATCATTTATTGTAATATATTGACATACATATTGTAATTTAAGGAAAAATTTTAATATGTCATGGGTCTTATACTGTGGTAGGGTGATTAGGGTTGACGGGAACCAACTCTTTCTTGTGTCTCAATTAGAATTAACAAAAAAATGTTCAATAACTTTCATATAAAAAATGGTTTTGTTGGCCATATTTAACAAGGCATCATAAGGTTTTGTCTCACCTAGTTGTATAGTTTGTTGTTCCAAGTACCATACATTACAAACTACAACCCATGAGGTCATTGTATACTACTTATAAAACCCTCAATTAAAGTATATTCTTGTGTCATATTTATTCCATGGCCAAAAAATATGGTCAGACTTTGAAAAATAGTGTAAGTGCATTTTTTTCAAGAGTCTCCATGGTATCTTTCCATACCCAACAATCCACACCACCTCTATTGTGAGCTGGATAGTCTTTAGGAGCTTTAAATAAACAATCCACAACAATTTTTTTTATGACATCTGATAGAGACTCCTTATTAGTTGGAACACTAATAGTGGAGTCTATAGCTACACCAGTCAATGTTTCACAAACTATTTCTAGTCCATGAACAACACTAATGCATGTTTCAACATCTTACTCATAAAGATTTTCCTAGACAAGACAAGAAACATACATTGTCTTCAATATGATCCTCTAAACTAGAACTAAAAACTCATGGAAATACATTTAATGATAATACTGATCCTTCCTTGGATACCACATTAGGATCACTCCTTAAAGTTGTAAATATTTTTATGTTATGTTTTTTACAAGTAAATCAACCACTTAAATAAGATAGATATAGATAGAAAATTAAAGCAATACCAATCACCCTTAATAATTACACCAATATTTCTAGGCACCATGTTATTATGCCTTTGCTCTGAATCCATTTTTCCAATGAAACCATTTTTTTATATTTTTGTCCCATGCCTATTCATGAACTAAAGTTATTTTGCATACATTTGTTTTTCTTCATTTTTTTCTAATTCTTATATTGACATTGATTTGTTGGAAACACCATTGCACCAGGGTGATAGGGGGAAGGAAACAAACTTAGAGAAATCCATAGTTTATACAAAGGAAGATATTAATGATGAACAAATTTATTCCTCCACGAACCCAGTCCAAATAATAAGGAAGTTTGTGAGAAAATCAAGCATTGAACGTGCTTCTTCGATTCAGATTCAACCATATACACTTAACTTTTTGTATATAATTTCAAAGTCATAACCTACAATCTTTGTAACCCATTTTTATTTCTCTTCTAAAGATAATCATTTCTCTAATAAATACTTCAATCTATCATGATCTATTTTTACTTTGAAGTGTATTCCTATCAGGTAAGTGTGTCATTTCTTAACTACATGTAGTGTGACCAACATTTGTTATTCATAAATTGGTTTGAGTAAGTTTTTTCCTTTAATTTGGATGCTTTCAAAGACAAGGGGAATTCCTTCTTGCATTAAAACTAAACCAATGCCATGTCTCGAGGCATCACACTCTATAATGAATGTTTTTGTGAATTTAGGTGTGTCCAAGAAAAGAGTTGTACACATAGCCTCCTTAAGTTCTTCAAAATATATTTTCATTTCTTCAGTCCAAGAAAATGCTTCCTTATTCAATAATGTTGTTAGAGTTTCTTCTATTTGATCATAGTTCTTGAAAAACTTACAGTAATAGCATATCAATCCTATGAATTCTCTAAGTTTCTTCAAGGTTTTGGTAATTGGCCATTGCCTCATAGATTTAATTTTTTTAGGGTCCACTTTTACACCTTCATGAGATACAATATAACCCAAATGTTCCACTTCTTGAACCCCAAAGAAACACTTGGAAGGATTTGCATAAAGTTGTTTCTCTTCCAATAGTTGTAATACATTGTCAACATGTTGTACATTCTCTTCCCAAGATTTGTTGTACATTCTCTACCCAAGATTTGTACGAGAATAAGAAATTATCTTTTATGGTCATTTTGTTTAGTGTAAATGTCAAAACATCATAAAATGAAATGAATTTTACATAAAGTCAAAACATCACAAAAATTTGCTTCTTTTCAGAGTCCACTACTCTAAATACATTTGACATGTCCATAACATGTTAAAAATATCAAAAATTGGGGGCATGAAAGCCACCCATACTACTCATCCTCATCATGTTAATCCTTAGACAAAGCCCCTGGGTATGTAGTATGGGTGCAATTTTTGATATGAAAATGAAAATGTGGATCATCAATCTATATACAGATGTTTCTGCACACTAGATTAGAGATGAATGCAAAATGTTATCTTGTTATGTCTATATGTACTAAATTCCAATATAAAATAGTATTTTCAATGGTATCTACAAAGCTATTTTGGCTTCTAGGGACATGGTGAAATGAAATTAAATCAAATGAATGCACCAAAATCTTAACTCAAAAATACTTTCTAAAAAGGATAGGGTTACACACATGATAAACTCCATTTAACTACATGATATGAAGTTGTAAATCAAGAAAAACGTGAAGGTGATGGGTGCAACAGTTAAGGGAATTAACTAACAAACTAATCACATCATCAGGTTTGGCTTGGTTATTGGTGACATGTCTAATGCAAACGCCATTAGAGTAGACAAGGATATGTGTGGGGGTAAACAAGGCCCAAGACATCGAGGCTATATTACTTGAGTAATGAGTCACAACATCAACATAACCAATGTAGCAATAGGACAAAGGGTCCATCTAAAAGACACAAGAAGACAATGGATGAGATGTAGGATTTACAAAAGGAATGCAAAATAATATCTAACTTATGTACACAATGTAGAAGCACTTTAGAGAAATTGATCAAAGGTAAATTTTTCTTAGTTAGATCTTGTTACAAGGGTTAGGGATAATCTCCCCTTTAGGACACTCCATAATGTATTCCCTGTTACCCAAACATTTTTTTACAATGTAAGGGCCCTTCCATAAGGGTTCAAATTTTATGCCACCCAAGATGTCATGGGCTTGGTCATACACCATGACTAGATCACTTTCATGAAAGACATCATGTTGGGAATTTTAATCATACTGGGATTTTGTACTCTTTTTATCTACTTTGGTTGTTTGCAATGCAACATGACAGTCTCCATTGGTGCATTCCATCATTACTAGTCTCTTCTCTAAGGGAGTAGTATCAGGGAGAAGTTAAATGGCCAAATGAAGGGAGGGGATTGTTGGGCCCGAGATATGATCACTTTCATGATGGTTATTATACATTTTTGCAACATGTACATATGCATTTTTCATCTTTTAAAGGAGATTTTTGAAGAATTTCATGATAAAATGGTATGATTGCCATAAGGTATGTGTAATTCATGTTTAATGATTGAATCAAGTATAATTTATCATGTTTTATGGTTTCCAAGAGCTAATTCACATTTTTTCGGTGTTACAGGGAAAAAATGCACTATGTTTCTAGTTCCAACACTTGATCCAACACTCGTTTCAACACTTGATTTGGCACTCTGTCCAACACTCTGTATTGCACAGAAATGGAAGGCGAGTTGGTGGTTATGGCATTGGCAGCCAGTGATGGAAAATTGGGCACGTGGGTTTTATTTGTACTTATCCCCTCCAGCTATTGAACTCCAAACAACTCAGTTTCGGTTGTCCAAAGAGGGTGATTATTGGCTCGCTCTGTTTTATCTACTAGGGCATCATTTATTGTATTTTGCCGAAATTAGAAGTGGTTCGACCCTCCTATGGCCGACCACTTGGGTTGTAAGCTTATAAATACTGATAGGATGGTCATAATATTGTTAAGCAAGTAGAAGAGCCATTAGGTTAGAGACAAATTTGTTTTTTTCTGTTTTGGTATTTTACATTGACAGAATTGTGCCAGAACTACGTTTTCAAGCTTTAATGGTGAATTTGCCTTGTTAAGTTCGTGGTGTGATTGTAGGAGGTAGCCACGAATTGATGGGGGGACCACCAACAGTCTGGTGATTATTCTTATGTCTGTTTATGCAACTTCTAATTTAATTACTCTTTCTTATTTCTTGTACATGTATATTTTTATTTAGTTAATTAATTTGTTGTAGCTTAATTGTCTTGCTTTTCTTTTGCAGGTTAGATGATGATATGTGTTAGCATGTATTGATTTTGTAGATTAGGAACATGATTTCAAGTCTCTATACTAACCATGTGTGAAATTAGAAGTTTCTCTCTCTCTTTATACTAACCCCGTGTGCAAAGTAGATGTTAAATGATGCCTTCTTTTATAATTTTACAGTCAAGTTTATAATAGATTTTTAATTAGAGAAGAACATAGTTTTAATTTGGGTTTTCTTTTGACAAGGATTGGTGGATGGATAAATTTAATTCCAGTTTTTAGTTACAGCTTGCTTACTTCAGTTTTATATAGATTTCATTTAATTAGTTGTTGGTTAATATAGATTGTTAATTTACTTTTGAATATCAGTTTTATATTTCAGTTTTAAATTATTTCTTTATTGCAATTTGAATGATTAGAGTAGACATAGCATAGTTTTCTTTTACACAATTTCCTTTCATAGATTAAAATGAAATTAAATTTCTTAGTTAAATAATGATGATCTCGTTATGTTGTTGATGGTTTATACATGAATATGCAGAGTATTTAACATTATTTTTATCATGGTTAAGTTTTCATTGGATTGTTTAATCCATACCTTTCATTTTGCCATTGAGATTAGTGTTGAGCTTATACCATTGGAATTGTCCTTTGTTGTCAAGTGTCATCGAGATATTATCCAACACCGAAGACATTCACACAATTACCAACATTATATTTGAATTGTCATAGGTTAAACGGATAGTTTCCTTCTTTCATAGATATAGTTTCTTGCTTTCATAGCTTAGGAAATTGTCTTATTTGTTGTTTTAGGATAGATAGACTTTGCTTTGATAGATTAGATAGTAGTTTTCTCAAGAATTAGCTGTTAGTCTTTCTTGCTTTCAATAGAATAGATTTCCTTTCATGCATTGCATTGAGCATTTAAATTTCCTTTCATGCATTATAAATAGTTTTTCATTAGGCATTTAGTTCACTTGCCTCTTAGGCTAGATAGTTGTTCAATGAGAAGTTTTTCTTGCAGTAGTTAGTTGCCTTTGCTTACTTGTTTTTTTCTTTAGTAGGATAGTTAGGTGCCTTTGCTTACTTGTCTTTTTCTTTAGTAGGTTAGTTAGGTGTCTTTGCTTATTTTTCTATTTGTTTTAATAGGTTAGATAGGTGATTTTGCTTACTTTCTTATTAATTTTCTTTCATAGGGTAGTTGTTCATTGAATGTAGGTTGGAAAGTTAAAGAAGTTTTCTTTTGTCACTTACTTATTATGCTTAATAGTTTGCTTTTGCTTATTGTTAAACTAGTTTTCTTTACATAGAATTTTCATTTTCTTTCTTAGGAACTATCCATCAACCCTTGGCCCAAAAGTACTTAGGTTACCTAGTTTCAAGTTGCTTAGTAGGGTTTGCTCATTAGATAGTTTTTCTTGAGTAGATTAGCCTTAGATAGATGCCTTCCTTAGTTAGTCTACACTCCTACCAACCTTCTACCTTTGGCATATATTTTTCTACAACTCTAAGTTTACTTACCCCGGGTTGACAATTTAATTAAGGGTTTTTACTGTGTTTGTAGCGCATATATAACACCCATCATTTCTGGCACCGTTATCAGGGAGTTGTCTCAAGGTAAGATGTAATTAGGAATTAGATAATCCTTAGACCTTAGCATTAGTTTGGTGGCAGTGGAACTTTAAGACGAGAGGTAAGAACCTACACATTTGCTATAGAAGGTTCCCCCAAACCCAACAATAGTTTTTTGTTTTGTTTTTGTTTGCTTTCATGAATAGTCCTAGGAATCAAATGGTATCTTTTTCTTTTTGTTTTTGCTTTCTTTCATGAATAGGCCTAGAGACCCACAAGGTAGATACATGAAATCAAAATCAGACCCTTCAACCAAGGTTCCTTCCGATCTCTTTGGGGGAAGTAACATTCCACTTATAAAATCCTGAGACCGACACTGTTACCAACACAACTAGTGTCGAATCCCAATAATAATCCCCCTCAATCTCTTCACAATGTTGAGATGCAGTCCTTCCCGACATATGTTACTACTCCTGTTCCATTACAGGAAATTCAACTAAGATCGGGAAAAGTTCTAGATAGGTAGAGACCTTCAATAGTCATCCAGGAAGAGGAAGAAGAAGAAACCACCAAACAACCCACAAGTGACACTAGGTGGGAAGATGTTATTATCCTGAAGAATCAAGAACCCAAGCTTCCCCAAAATGAACCTTTTCAAATTACGAAGGTCCCTCCTTATCCAGACCGATTGGTAATCGAGAAACCTACCACCCGACCAGAATTTGACATTTTGAATGAATTGAAAAATAGTTGTGTCAAAATTCCCTTACTTCAAGCCATTGAAGACATTCCAATCTATAGTAAGGTAGTCAAAGAATTGTGTATTAAGAAGCCAGGTAGGAAGAAGAATGACCCTCCTACAATACAATTGGTAGGAGGACTCTTTGAGTACATATAAGAGTAGCCAAAGCTAGCAAAATATGGGAATTCAGGAAACCCAGTAGTGACCATAACCATTAATGAGCTCTCCATTGGAAAAACTCTCATAGACCTAGGGGAAACCATCAATGTTATGACTGCTACTACCTTGGAACAATTATAGTTACAACCTCTTCTTCGATCTACCCCAACCATTTTGGAATTAGCAGATAAAACTAGGGTTATACCTGAAGGGATTTTAGATGATGTCATGGTTACTTTAGCCTCATGGGAGTACCTAGTAGATTTCCTTGTCATTCATTCAAAAGAACCTATCAGAGGCCATCCCGTTATTTTGGGAAGACCTTGGATAGCCACAACCAATGCATTTATTGGCTGTAGAGAAGGAGAAATGACCATCTCAAATGGTCTCTCTATCCAAAAGCTCACCATTTACCCTCCAACTCAATCTATTATGGAGAATATATGGTGGCTTGAATGTCCATACGAGAATGAAGACTAGGAAGAACCTGTATTGCCTAGTGACCATGCAGGGGCACTTCAAGAGCATACACCAGAAAATGTGCTAAACCAGTTCATTTCTACTATCACATGTGTGGATTTTACACAGTCGTTTCCCCAATTTGAGTACATGTTTGGGGAATAATTTCAAGAACAATTAGACCCATCCATTTTGTCTTCATCATATTTTATTTTCAAAATAGATGAGTCTACCATGTCTTATACTATACCCTATGAGATTAGTCCAGGGAAATTTTTACATATAAACTTCGGGCTAGATATAGACCAATGGAAATAGTTAGTAGATATCCTTAAAGAGAAAAAGAGAGCATTTTCCTGGGAATACACTAACATGAAGGGTATACACCCTAACACCTGCATCCATCACATATATACCCAGAGGGAAGTAACACATGTTAGGCGACCGCAGAGAAGGATGAACCTAGCACTCAAAGACATATTCAAGGAGGAGATTCAAAAGTTCCTAAATGTCGGATTTATCTATCCCATATCCGACAGTAAGTGGTTATCCTCGCTTGTAGTAGTTCCAAATAAAGTGACTAGGAAATGGAGAATTTGTGTTGACTTCTGGGAACTCAACAAGGCCACTATGAAATACTACTTTCCTCTCCCTTTCATTGACCAAGTTCTAGATACCTTATCTGGAAAGAAGTATTTCTCCTTTCTAGATGGGTACAATGGGTACAATCAGATTCTTATAGAACCCAAGGACTAGAACAAGATTACCTTTACCTGTCCTTGGGGCACCTATGCCTATAGGGTCTTAACATTCGGATTGTGTAATGCTCCCGCCACATTTCAACGAGCAGTAATAGGGATATTTTCCAATATTATTCATGATTGTGTGTAGGTATACATGGATGAATTCACAGTCTATGGAAACACTTACCAAGAAGCCTTAGACAACTTAGAAAAAGTCCTCATCAGATGCTAGGAAATGAACCTATCCCTAAGTCATGAAAAATGCAAAATGTTGTTAACTGAAGGAGTGGTTCTAGGACATAATGTTTCATCTGAAGGGATAAAAGTCGATCCTGCAAAGATTGAGGTCATTGTCAAAATTCCACCCCCCAAGACTCAGAGAGAGGTGAGAAGCTTTCTTGGACATGCCAGATATTACCGATGGTTTATTGAAAATTTTACAAAGATTGTTGCACCTATGTTTGGATTATTGATAAAAGATGTTGATTTTGTTTGGACCGAGCAGTGTCAAACTACCTTTGAAACCCTGAAAGCTAAGTTGTCTATGGCACCAGTTCTTAGAGGGCCCAATTGGACTCTCCCATTTCATATATCCATTGATGCCTCCGACACCGCAATAGGAGGGGTATTAGGGTAGAAAGAGGACCAACAATCCTATGCCATTTATTTTGTAAGAAAGAACTTGCCCCTTGCCAAGTTAAACTACATAGTCACCAAGAAGGAATTCTTGGTAGTTGTTCATGCTATCAACAAGTTTCGTCATTACATTACAGGTTATGAAGTATTTGTACACACTGATCATTTTTCCATTAGGTTCCTCATGAACAAACCTATAATGAATGGCCGAGTGACTAGGTGGATTTTGTTATAGCAAGAATTTAATATCACTGTGCTTGATCGACCTGGAAAGGATAATGTAGTAGCTGACTTTCTTTCCCGAATACAAAATGAGGATGATGATATCCCTATAGATGATAGTTTCCCAGACGAGCACCTCTTTTCTTTCTGTCAATACCCCATGGTTTGCAGATATGGTAAACTATCTGGCTACTAGGAAGTTACCGTCTCATTTATTACCTCATGAAAAGTGGAAATTTATTACATAGAGTGCTAATTACTCTTGGGTTGGTCATGATCTTTTTTGCACAGGTCCTGATTTGATTATTCGTAGATGTGTCTGAGAGGACGAGGTAACTAATATACTATGAAGTTGTCATGATGGACCATGTGGTGGCCATTTTTCTGACAAACGTACAACATATAAGGTATTACATTCAGGTTACTATTGGCCTAACATTTTCAAATATGCTGCCAAGTATGTGAGAAGTTGTGATAGTTTCCAAAGGATAGGAAGACCTACGTCATTTGATGAAATTCCTTTGCAGGCTCAAGTTATGATAGAACCCTTTGAAAAATGGGCCCTCGACTTTGTAGGACCAATTTCACCCATGTCCCATAGGAAGAACTATATTTTGGTTTTTACGGACTATGTCACCAAATGGGTAGAGGAAAAATCCCTATTCAGGGCTACAAATAAGTATGTTGTCGAGTTTATCTATGAAGACATATTTACCCGCTTTGATGCCTCTCATGAAATTGTTACCGACCAAGGCACTCAGTTCACTTCCAAGATGATGAAAGAGATAACAGAGAAATATGGGATTAAAAACTGTAAATATTCTTCATACCACCCGCAAGGCAATGGACAGGTATAATCCACAAACAAAGTTAGGGAATCCATCTTGACCAAGACTATTCAGTTACATCATCGGGATTGGGATGATAGGCTCCCAGAGGCTTTGTGGGCATACCAGACTACCTGGAGGAAACAAGTACTTTTACCTATAGAATTCCAAGTAAGGACCTTCCGTATTTTCACAGAGTTAGGATTGAACCTGGATGAGGCTCAAAAGAAACGAGCCCTACAACTAAATGAGTTGGATGAAATTAGGTAATATGCCATTCAACGGACAACATTAGTCCAGAACCAGAGGAGCAAGTGGCATGACAAGTTTATTAAGAAAAAACACTTATAGCCTAGTGATTGGGCCCTGTTGTTTGATTCCCGATTCAAAACCTTCAAAGGCAAGCTCACCACCCAGTTGTTGGGCCCTTACGAGGTAGACACTGTATATGACAATGGAGCTGTAAAAATTAAAACAATTGACGATGGACAAGTCTCCTTTGTGGTAAATGGACACCGACTTAAATTTTATCATAAGCCCATTTCCAGAGAGGATTTTCTACAAGTCATGACAGCTGAAAAGGCATTGGCCTTAGTAAATGGGGAATTCCCCCCTTGTTCTTGAAAATTTTTATGAGTTTCCTACTGTATATATGTAAATAGTTTTTGCATTTTGTTAATAAGGCAATTCTAGATATTTCTGTAAGAATTTATTTCACCAGGAGTACACAGTTTCAAGGATTCTTTCTTCAAAACATTATTACACTTGAATTTTTTGTCTAGTAAAGAATCAATTGAATATTGACTTACTGTAATTAGCCATGTTTTTGCAAAATTTATCATTTTTTAGGCATTCTAAAGAAGTTGCTCTTGAAACTCTTCACCACTGTATAAGGAAGTGATACCATAACTATCAAGCCTAGAGGTCTCTCGTACAACTTTTCCAAGAAACCTGAGTATGTGAATCAAGTTTCTTTATAAAAGAGTAACAAGGAAGTCTAATTAGTGGTTAGTCATGGAAACATCGCAATAACTACAAAGGAAGAAAGTAAGTTGAGACTAGAGATACCTTTTTGTTCTTTCTCAATGGTACCATCCACTACACATTAAATAGCTTGATTATATCATATCTTTAGATAGGCCACGTCCGCTTAAGTACCCCTTACATCGGGACAATCACTAAGTAATATAACGAAAATTCATCTTCTAACATAAATACCATCCGAATTAAAAAGAAAAAGAAAGAAAAAGTTTTTTCAGAGTTGTTCCCCCATCTTCTTGCATAAGCAATCTTATACTAAAATCTTAAAGGATGGAGCATTCTACCTTTACTCATTAACCACTGTGGTTGTCAAAAATACTTTAAATTTACAGGCTATCCATTATAAGAGGTGAAAATGCACTTAACACAGAGGTATCGAATGAAGTACCGTATGAGGTACCGGATGTGGTGCCGTATGAGATGTCGTTTGAAGTGTCGAACAAAGTGCCATACACACCAGTGATTGTCGTAGATTCTAGGTAACCAGAACTCAATCATTCAATTGAATTGGTTTAAGGCATTGATTAAAGATGCTTCATATGTTTATGATCAAATGTCCAAGTCAACAAACTTGGACATTGATCTAACCACGCGCTACTACATTGCCCCAAAGCTTTCCATTGAATTCGAATTTCCCACACATGGAAGCTTGCGCACACATGTGGGCAACGTAATCCACCATAAGAGCATCCAAAATCGATTTGGGTACTCTATTATCTCATTTTCCTTTGCCATTTTCTCTCCTCTATGTTAAGAAATCACGCCCAACCTCTGCCAATTCATCCCCTATTCAAATCACACTCAGACTATGCCCAATTCATGCCATCTCTTGTCTTGTTCACACCCTTTCTTGGTTAAATTCACCTCTATCACAATGCCCAAGAGATACGAACCTTCCTCCTATGCATACTTGTTTGCCATTCTCGAATACAAGGGGAATAATGGTGAATACATTGTCGATCTTCACAGGTCAAATGAGGGCCAAAATCTTGGGTTCCTAGGTAAGTGAGTATGTCACCATACCAAGGATCATTGATATATATGGCAAACATATGTTCATCCAGAAGGTCATCAGTTAAGGGCATGTCAAGTGCACTAGTTGGGAAGTCAGAAATGAAATCAACAAGGGCTAAGGATTTCTTACTCTTGGGGGGAAAAAACTCTAAGTCAAACTCCTGAAGGATCATTATCTAATGGAAATTATTCCCATTGATCACCCACTCAATCAATAATAAGGACATAGGGTTAGAGTTGATAACCACCTTAGTTTTTCACATCAATATGTAATGATGCAACTTTTGTATTGAGGAAACAACAACCAAGAACAATTTATTCTCATGAGAATAGGACAAAAGGGGTAAAGACCAGTTATTTCTCACAAAATAATAACATGATCGCATCAATCAATTCCATCCTAACCTAATACATCAACACCACCAAAGGGTGAAGTTGAAATGTAAAGGATGAAATCCTTCTCAAAGTTGAGGGTACTAATCAATGGTGTTAAGGAAAGGGATAATTTGAGTGCATCAAATATAGTTGAGCATGATCATCCTAGACAAATTGTATGTTACATTACAATAACCATAAAAAACCATGAGCACTGGTGGCATAGTCAAGAACACAACTACAGAAGAAATTGAATTTTCCTTGTAGTCTCTACAACTTATGTAGATTGTGAGGGGGAGGTAGCAGAAAAATGGCCTAAAATTTTAGGGGGTCAATAGCGATCCTAGATTTGGAAATAATGAATCCCAAAATATGATTGGAAGGCATGCAAAAGACACAATTTAGGGGGTTCATATGTATGTTATAATTACAACATATAAGGAAGATAGTTTGCAATTCTTCCAGGTGTTGTGAACTCTTCTTCAAACGAGCAGTGGTATCATCAAGATAGGATAAAATAAGGCATGTTAGGTCATGGAAACAAAAGGACATGGCACGCTGAAAAGTGGCTCCAACATTTTTCAACTTGAATGACATAATTGTGTACACAAAGTTTCCCCAAGGGGTGGTGAAGGCCATATTGTAGTGGTGTTGTGACCAAATATGGATTTGGTTGTAGACCAAGAATCCATCCATGAATGATAATACACTATAGAATACACATTCATCAACAATCCGATTGATGAATGGAATTGGGTAATTTTCCTTCGGTCAGGCCTTGTTCATATCACCAAAATCGATATAAAAATAGATATTTCCTTGTTTCTTGATAAAAGGGACTGGGTTAGAGACCCACAAATTATAAGTGATAGGGAAGATAAATCCTTATTTTTGAAATTTATCGATTTTATCCTTAGTGGAAGGGTCTCAATGTTGGAGTTTTGGTATGCTCGTTTAACCATAGACAATGTTACATCATTGTCACCCAACCATAGGCATTCATATATTCCACCCCCAAGCACATTAACCTTTACTTATATAGATTGTGCTCACAGAGAAAGTCTAATAATATAAACCATAGAACAAGTGGTAGCTCAACCATAAATACCACCATGGCTACAACATAAAAAACATACAAAGGTAGCGCACAAGAGAGATATACCAAAATACTGAACAATAATAAATTGTGCAACTGCAACTACTGCATCACTTCCTCCAAACTTGCGCCTTGCTTCTGTGTATCTGGGAGAGTGTGAGTGAGTGAAAAAGTGATCCAAGATGTGCTCTATTTATAGTCTTCCTAGCCACTAGATTCGGTCGACTTCTTCTCTGGATATGTTTCTTTTCATTATTACTTTATTGTTCTGGTCTGAATTCTCTTCTAGGGTATTTCAATATATGTTTAATGTATCTCTTGCTTTTGGAATATTCTTTACATATAAGAAAGTTCATATAGGAGGTAAATATCGTCCCGTATCTACCAAAACATCAACACTCCCACTTAGCTAGGGAGGCATCTTTCTCGATGTCTTCATCTGGTAGTCCACTAACTACTCTGTAATCTGCTAGTATGCACACGGCTGCTACAATGCCTTTAGCAACTCGAATCATCAAGCACAGTCTGTATGATCAAGTGGTAGCACACACAACTACATTAAGCGATCTGGTAATCTCCATGAAAATCAACTAGTAGCACACAACTACTATAATGTCATCTAATAGATCACAACTATTGCCAAGTAGTACACAACTACTATCCAGTGGCATACAGTCATTGCTATTGGAACACATCCACCGAAGTAGAACACAACTACTATCTGGAGTCACATAGCCTACGTGAGTGGAACACATCCACTGAAGTAGCACACATCTATTGTCTGGAGTCACACAATCTCTGCGAGTGGAACATATCCACCATAGTAGCACACAACTGTTGTCTAGAGACATATAGTCTCCGCTAGTGGTACAAAACCACCAAAGTAGCACACAATTACTTTATGGAGTCACACACTCTCCATCAGTGGTACACAACCACCGAAGTAGAACACAACTACTGTATGTAGTCACAGAGTCTGCACCAGTGGTACAAAACCACCGAAGTAGAACACAACTATTGTTCGGAGTCACACATCCTTCACCATAGTCTTACGACTATGTGTGTGATGCTTCTTCTTTCAGCAGGTCTGATAGTGCATTACCCCCTCAGTCACCTCACGTGATTGATCCATGGAACCCTTGGCCATAGGGGTTAGTCGGCATGAAAAGAAACAACAAACCTCCCTCTCAATGAGAGTGGACATTCGACAACACTCCAAGCTTGCCCCTAAAGTACTCAAAATTCACTCTTGACAAGTTCTTGGTGAGAATGTCCACTATCTTCTCATTCATGGATATGCACTGGAGCTCCACAACTCTTGTCTCCACCATGTCCCAAATTTAATGATATTTTATCTTTATATGCTTATACCTGTCATGGAATACAGGGTTCTCGGTAAGCTTCATGCAACTTTGATTGTTACAATGTATCAAAATTGGCTCCAATTCTAGATCAAATATCTCAGCTAGCAACTTCTAGAGCCACACTACTTCATGACTTTTCATGTGTGTTGCGATATACTCTACTTTTGAAGTAATGAGTTTCACTTATATATTCTTCCTAATAAACCATGAGATCATGCTTGATCCCAAAGTGAAGCAACATCCGAAAGAACTCTTCTGATCCACTGCACTCCTTGCCTTGTTAGAGTCTATATATCCATGCAGATTCACATCTCCACCCGAGATATATCTCAATCCATATCCAATTGTACCATGAAGGTACCTCAACGTTTGATTTTTTTCCATCCAGTGTGTTGATGTTTGGAAAACATCGAGAATACTTCTCTTAGAATAATAATTAATAATATAATTATTGATTATTAAATATCATATATAATAAGTAAATGATAATTATAAATAATTATTGATTATTCAAGGGACATATCCTTTCATGGATGGTCACCATATGTTCCCTATATATGGAACACTCATCATTGTAATAATATATCGATCATATCTCATATGAAGAAAAACCAACATGGTATCAGAATTGGACTCGGCTTGACTCCATCACGGGTGGGCCTAGGAAAATGAGAGTGGATTATTGTAGTGTAAATTTGATACTGCATGGTTGTAAGATACATATGGTGAAGGGTAAGGCTTGTTATTACATTCCATATGTTGTTGCTGCATAGTTCCTCCATGGACCTACGAAGGAGGAGTGTGGATATTTACATGGTATCATATCTTCATTTTCGCAGCAGGAGCCAATTCTATATGCCTCAACTTCGAAGGTATTGGTTGGCCTTAGGATTGACAAGGATGAGTTGAGGAAAAGTAATCATACCAGAGTATCTAAAAATTTCCATGGTGGAAGTTGTGAGGAACAATGAAGTTGTTTTCAATGAGGATCAACAACGTTGGGATGACACCAACACTTTGTCGAAAGCTACAGGTATTGTACTTGTTAATTCATAGAGTGAAGGATGTAGAGGCCCGATGTTGAAGGCTCGGCTTAAGAGATTATCAATGAATAATAGATATTTGATCTCTTAGATTTTAATCCCTCAAATTTTCTTCATTATGGGAGATTGAGCACTTGGCAGACCTGCGTGATTACAGTGCAATGTTCTTGGTCTACAAGAGGTGATACCATGGTGGGAACGAGCAAAATCCATCATCCCTCATGGGAGGGCCCAGTAGCAAAGAAATCAATTTTACTACTTCACCTATGCCGTGATCAACTTATCTAGAGATATTTATATGCAAATTTCAAATTAATACAACTGAATCACGATCACACGTTGCATCTGCTTGGCTGCAAAGGTTCTAATGCTTTCACATATGCTTGTAAAGTGAGAAATTCAGTTTCATATCCGACCTGAAATGATTTTGACATAATGTAAAGGTTGGCATTGTGAGTCTCTATGAGGAATAGGAATGTGTAATGTATGCATGTGATAAGCAATGGAGCATGGACGGAAACCAAGTGAAATTTATCCATGGATCTTTTAGTGTGCATGAGTATGGTGATAACCAACTCAAAATTCTGCACATAATATTTATTAACCTTGACAATGAAAGTGTTGCATGAATAATGGACCTGTCTTCCTAGGTATCGACAAAGAGTTCAATAAGGTTGTGTTCAGACGTATGGACAGTGAGTTTAGAAAGGCTTATAGTTGAATCTTGGTTGAATTTGGGCATTGTTAGTACATAAAATTTAGATAGCTATGGAATGAAAAAAATAAATAAAATAAGGTTAACATTGACCATTCAAGACACATATAACTGAACAAAACTTTTAGGGTTTTTGAAGTACTTGTGAGACAATTCGGTTCAGATTTGTGTATGTGGGACATTCAATGTCCAAAGAGAGATGACAAATTTCATAAATCGTTTCATTATCGAGGAGAATGGCCACATTAGTGTGTTCCAAGAGAGAGTGGAGCAGCCAATTCCAAAGACAACATTCCTAGAGGAGGGAAGTTGTTGATAGAGTAGACAAGCTAATCTCATTCTTAGTGTTAAATAGTTATAGATTCCCAAAGGGAGTATTTGCAGAATCCCAAAGGGACTAGCTGCAGAGAGAGTGGAGGACCTACTCTCAAATCAAAGAGCTAGATAGTGCTTTGTAGTAAGCACCCTAATCCAACTTGTGATTTGAGAAGACTAAGTTGTAGCAGAGAAAGTGTACCAATTTGGTACAATTGGATATGTCTCAGGAGATGAAGAAATGCTATAGAGATATACAATTCTGACCAGGTAGAGAGTGTAGTTGACAAAAAGTGCACCAGAGGGTGCTTCCTCAGCTTGAGATCAGTCAGGATTCGTGGAAGAAGACTTCTATAACATTCAATACTGCAGAGGTAGAATATATCATAGCCAACTACGAAATTCATGGAAGCAGTGAGGCTTCAGAGGCTTCTCGTAGGATTTCATCCAAGACATGGTGTAGATGAAGCAACCGAGCTTCAACATAAAGACGAGTAAGATGGTGTAGACTTCATCCTGACATGCCTCATATGGTCATATGAATGAAACTAGACATTGGTTTCACAAGGAAACCTCGATATGTCTTGTGAGACATTGAGTCCATGAGGGAACCTTGATATGTATTAGACATTGGTTTCATCAGGAAACCTTTATATGTCAAATAAGGTCCAAAATGACATTCCCTTTTAGAGGGAGACAATTGAGCCAATTGATCCCATTGATCCGGTAGCTCTAGTTAATGTTTCTAGAGATATTGTAGTAGGTCGGAAGATACTTGCATGGGATCATCAGACTCTGGAGGAGTCATAAGGACATGAAACTTCTCATGGTACCTTCTGAGAGATAAAGATACCTCATAGATATTCATGCTATGTTGTAGCTATAAGCCACATAATTGATTTGGAGCCTTCTTGTTATGAGGAAGAATATAGTTAGCCAATATGGAGAGATGCCATGATGGAGGAGTATCAACCCATCATGAAGAATGATGTCTGGGATATGTTTATGAGACCTGAGGGGAAGTCTGGAGTGACTTTGAAATGGATATACAAGATCAAACACACAGTTGACGGGATCATTGAGAGGCACAAAATAAGATTTGTTTCTAGAGGTTTTTCTCAGGAGGAGGGAATAGATTATGAGGAGAAGTTTTCTCCTACTTCTTTATACACTTCTATTCGGATGATTATTTCCCCTGTAACATCGGTGGGTTGGAGAGTACATAAGATAGATGTAAAGACAACCTTTCTCAATGGAGATATTGAGGAAGAAGTATACATCGAGATGCCATATGTTTTCATGATACATGAGATGGGGTTTCATGTGTGCATGTTGAAGAAGGCCTTGTATGAACTCAAGAAACTACCTTGAGCTTAGTATGCGAGGATTCATGGACACCTGATGATTTTTTGGCTTCAACAAAAGTGTTATCGATCCCAGCCTGTACTATAATACTATTAATGGTGAGTCCCTGATTTTGGTCCTCTACGTTGATGATTTATTCCTCACTGATATAGAGAGCCTTACTGTTGAATGCAAGCATGTGTTGGCCTCTAATTTTGAGATGAAGGACCTTGGTATGATGCACTAATTCTTAGGATTAGAGGTGTGACAGAGAAATGATGAGATCTTCGTCAGTCAGGGGAAGTACACAATTGATATATTGAAGAAGTTTTGGGCATTGAACTTGAAGCCCATGGCTACACTAATGGTGACGAATCTGAAGAAACTAAGTGTGTCTTCTTCCTATTCCGATGAAATTGATTTGAACCTGTACAAACTACTGATTGGATCATTGATGTATTTGATAAACACCAAAACATATATTTGTTATGCAGTGAGTGCACTTAGCAAGTTTATGAGTCAACCAAGATAGACACACTGGATTGTTGCAAACCATGTGCTGAGATACTTGCGAGGCATAGTTGGACATGGTCTGAGATACACTTCCAGTATTGATATAATATGGAAAGAATATATTGACTCTGATTTTGCAGGGAGCGTACTGGACAGAAAGAGCACCTTCGGGTGTTGCTTCACTTTGGGATTTTCCATGGTTTCCTGGTGTAGCAGGAGAAGGACTTATGTGGCTTTGAACATATCAGAAGCAGAGTACATTTCATTAAGTATGTCAATCCATGAAGTAGTGTGGCTTTGCAAGCTCCTTGCAGATTTATCCGAACATGTGTTGGATTCCACCATTATTTATTATAGAAACCAAAGTTGTGTGAAGATCTCAGAGAATATAGTGTTTCATGACAAATCAAACCACATTGAGATCAAGTACGATTACATTTGAGACATGGTGCAAAGGAAGGAAGTACTTCTTTATTTTTCAATAATCTAGGTTAAGTATGTATTTCATTTCAATTTTGCATTTGTCTTAACCATTTGCAGCAACCAATATCACAAGAAGAAACACCATGCACAAGAACACAAGAAGTATCCTGGGAAACCCTTCTCAACAAGGGAAGAAAACCCAATCAAATCCTTTTCTATATTCTTTAAGAGAAATAAATTCATCACCAATAAGACTTGGCACACAAGAGGGTTCTCAAACCCTAGAAGACTAGTGCCCAAGAGAGGTGCGCACTTTTCCCAAGAAGATGTACTTGCTGAAATTTCCAAACTTGTGTGAAGGATATGGTTCCACAATGGGGAATCTTCCATTACTTATATTAGACTTGTCCTATCAACAAAAGTGTCTATTGGAACAACATGGTCGACCTCTCTAAGTCACTTTATAATTAATATTAACCAGATTAATTATCTTTTACCTTTATTACTAATCAAATTAAGGTGGGGATGACCTGTACCCTATACATTACAATTAGGGTTACAGGCAGGTCCGACTCTTGAACAATATAGCAAGGGATTTGATACATCCACTAGTGCTCATCCACTAGTGGCACATCCATAGGGATGTCCATATCTTTGTCTCACTGCATTACAGAAAAGAACCACTTCTTCACACATTCACCTGTGCTCGTCCACATGCACATCCAATATAAATATATTCTTTCCCACTGCCTCACATAAGAGAGTCATCTAGAGTTTCTCATCAACTCTATTGATCATAGGAGGCTAATACACCATCTTTATTTCTGTTCACATGACGATGCACCCAACACTTTGGTATTTCACACATTCGCCTTGTGCTCTTCTACATGAAAGTCTAACTCAATAGATCGCCTTTCCCACTGGATAATCATCTGGAGTTATTCTTAACTCTCTGAATGGAGGAGGTAATCTCTACATTCCAGCTCTGTCTCAGGTAGGAACCACGTACCCTTCTTAGAAAATTTCTATCAGGTTTGTAAGCTAGAGAAAGACTCACATAGCTGCAATGATCCACATCTCATAGTTTTGTAAGATGGATAATGTCTCACGTAGTTGCAATCATCAACACTCCATCTCAGCTAGGGAGGCATTTTCCACCAGGCCAATTCTCTCACGAAAATACTAGAAATTTGTCTTCGAAAGTGGTTCAGTGAAGATATATGCAATTTGTTCATGAGTAGAAAGATATTGAACATGTATTGTCTTTCTCTACACCATGTCTTTGATATAGTGATACTTGATTTCAATGTGTTTCGATCTGTCATGAAAAACTAGGTTCTCGGAGAGCTTTACACAACTCTGGTTATCACAATGAATAGTAGTTGGATCCATCTCATGATCGAACAAGTCAGTCAAAAGTTTGCGAAGCCATATTGCTTCACAAACTACCAAACTCAGTGCAATGTACTCTGCCTCTATTGTGGTTAAATCCATAGAGCTTTGTTTTCTGCTATACCAAGAAACCATGGTCGATCCTAAGGTGAAGTAGCAACCACAGGTGCTCTTTCTGTCTACTACACTTCCTTCCCAATTTGCATCAGCATATCCTTGCAGGATTACGTTTGCATTGGAGTCATATCTCAGGCCACAACCAATTGTTCCTCGTAAGTATCTCAAAATGTGTTTTGCAGCTATCCAATGTGTATGTTTTGGTTGGCTCATAAACTAGCTAAGCACATTCACTACATAGAAAATGTTTGGTCTGGTGTTAACTAGCTACATCAGAGATACACTCAATTGTCGGTATAAATGTGTATCTATATCTCTTGAATCAGTTTCACTCATTTTCTTTAAATCCATTACCATTGGAGTAGGCATGGATTTGCATTATGTCACACTGAACTTTTTCAGTATCTCCATAATATATTTTCCTTGACTTAGGAAAATCTCATCTATTCTCTACCATACTTCTAGTCCTAAGAAATATTGCATTAGGCCCAAATACTTCATTTCAAATTTGGTATTCAATGCTTTCTTGCATTCAACAATGAGTCTCTCTGAATTGGTGAGGAAAATATCATCCACATATAAGACCAAAATCAGACACTCATTGCCATCAATGTGATAATACAAGTTTGGATCAACTACACTTTGTTTGAATCCCAAACGCATCATAAATCCATCCATTTTCTCGTACCAAGCGCGTGGTTCTTGTTTTAGACCATATAGGGATTTCTTCAACCTGCATACATGATATTTTTCATTGTGTACAACAAAACCTTCTGGATACTCAATATAAACTTCTTCCTCATTTTCACCATTGAAAAAAGCTGTCTGTACATCCATCTGATGTAGCTTCCAACCCATGGAAGCAACTAGTGCAATGATAGATCGGATGGAGGTATATCTGGCTACTGGTGAAAAAGTCTCGTCATAATCAAATCCCTATATTTGTGAAAACCCTCTAGCCACAAATATTGCTTTGTATTTTTCAATGCTTCCATCAACAACATGTTTGATTTTGTAAATCCATTTGGAAGTCACTACGAACTTTCCCTCTGGTCTTGGAACAACATCCCATACATCATTTTTTAATATAGATTGGTATTCTTCAGTCATGGCATCTTTCCATACTTGTTCACCTGAATTCTTTTGAGGTGTATTCCCCTCCATCATCTAATATTAATATTTTGATTTTTCTTCCGGTCTGGTTCTCAATCTGAGATTTGAATTCTTGAAATTTTGCAAGGACTCCATCCTTATTCTTTAGAAAGTAAATCTAGGTTTTCCTGGAGTGATCATCTATGAAAAGTACATAGTACAAGTACCCATTTAGAGATGCAATAGTCATTGGCCCACATACATGTGAATGTGTCAAGTACAATATCTCCTTGGATCTATAGTCACTGCTTGGAAATGATCCTTTAACATTTTTTCCAAGGGAACAACCTTTGAAAACACCTTTATGTTGAATTTGTATCTTTGGTAGACCTGTTACCATTTTCCCTAGAGCTGGAATAGATCTATAATGAATGTGAGAAAGTATTCTATGCTATAACTCACTCAAGATGATAATGTCATGTAATAAGGCTTGTACTGGTTTGATGGTCAATTTGTACAAGTTGTTTTCTCGGACACCGATTACTTTGGAAGAGCTTATATGAGAGTCTATGTGCCATGAAAGAAATCTTCCTTCTGAGAAAGTAATTTTGTAGCCTTTGTCTTCCAAGGAGGAAATAGAGACAAGGTTTCTCTTCATTTCAGTTACATATAGTACTTCTTATAATTTAAGTTGCATGTGTGAATCTAGTTGGAAGGTAGAAGTTCCAACTCCTCTCACATTATATATCTCATCATCTCCAAGAGAAACATGTATATGTGTCTCTTTCTCAACAAAGCGTGTTAGATTATTTCTAAGACTGGTCATGTGCCTGGAGGCACCACTATCAATTAGCCAAGTATTTTCATTGATAGGAACCATACCTAAGAGTTCTAATATGTTGATGTCTTCATTTCCTTGAGGTCTTGTCTTCTTGGACCTGAGCTTGCTTGAATCATCAATCTTACCTCCCATCATGATTTTGCTCATCTTCACAACACCCTTGTCAACTAGGCTAGAAAACCTAACGACTAGGCTATGCTAGAAATTTTAGGTTTTGTTGGGCTTATGACTTCCAACAATAATCCTTGAGAAATATGATACTCCTGATAACCTTAAGAGATCTTCAAGGAGTTGTAGAAATACAATTCTGAACTTTTCTGTAGAAATTGGCAAAACCCTAGAAACCCTAGGGCCAAAAATAAAAATGCTCGGAAATGCAATCTAAGACTTGTTGGAGGTGCACTAAAGGAGGACATACACTCCTATGTACTTTTTATCCCCAGCGTCCAAGTTTTAAGTACTAAAACCCCTCAGAAGAGTAGGTCGTATGAAATTTCTGGAAACCTTAGGAGGGTTGTATGGTTTCTACAGAAGTGAGAAAGAATGGTTGGAAAGTGTTTGTGAAATGGGATATTTAAGACCTATGCTCTGATACCATGTTTATTTTTCAATAATCTAGGTTAAGTATGTATTTCATTTCAATTTTTCATTTGTCTTAACCATTTGCAGCAACCAAGATCACAAGAAGAAACACCATACACAAGAACACAAGAAGTATCCTGGGAAACCCTTCTCAACAAGGGAAGAAAACCCAACCAAATCCTTTGCTATATTATTCAAGAGAAATACCTTCACCACCAATAAGAATTTTCACAAAAGAGGGTGCTAAAACGCTAGAAGACTAGTTCCCAAGAGAGGTGTGCACTTTTCCCAAGAAGATGTACTTGATGAAATTTCCAAACTTGTGTGAAGGATATGATTCCATAATGGGGAATCTTCCTCTGATTATATTAGACTTGTCCTATCAGCATAAGTGTTTATTGGCACAATAGGGCCTAACTCTCTAAGTCCATTTAAAATTAATATTAACCATATTAATTATCTCTTACCTTTATTACTAATCACATTAAGGTGGGGCCGACCTATACCCTTTACATTACAATTAGGGTTACAGGAAGGTCCGACTCTTGAAAAATATAGCAAGGGATATGATACACCCAGTAGTGCTCATCCACTAGTGGCACATTCATAAGGATGTCCATATCTTTGGCTCACTGCATTACACAAAAGAACCACTTCTTCACACGTTCACCTGTGCTCGTCCACAGGCACCTCCACTCTACAGATCTTTTTTCCCACTGCCTCACACATGAGAGTCATCTGGAGTTTCTCATCAACTCTACTACTCAGAGGAGGCTAATACATCATATTCATTTATGTTCACATGACGATGCACCCAACACTTTGGGATTTCACACGTTCACCTTGTGCTCAGCCACATGCACGTCTAACTCAACAAATCACCTTCCCCACTAGATAATCATCTAGAGTTCTTCTCAACTCTCTGAATGGAGGATGTCATCTCTACGTTCCATCTCTTTCTCAGGTAGGAACCATGTACCCTTCTTAGGGGATTTCTCTCAGGTTTGTAAGTTGGAGAAAGACTCACATAGTTGCAATGATCCAGATCTCATATGTTTGTAAGATGGAGAATGTCTCACGTAACTGCAATCATCAACAATATTGGTGTTGTAACTTCCTACAGATGAGCAGGTTGCTGATGTTCTTACCAAACCAAGACGAAGTTAAAGTAATTCCATGATAGACTTGGTGTGGTAGAGAATGCCTCCCTTGCTGAGACAAAGTGTTGATGTTTTCATCTTCCTGAGAAATTCTCTAGTTCATACTCCTATGTGACTGAGTTGAGTTGATCTGTGATGACACTTATCCAAGAAGGGATAAGTGGGACACTTTTCCGAGAAGGGATAAGTGTGTTTGGGATTATATCCGCACTTGAGGACACGTCCCATGTGGAGAGCACATGAGGAAATGTTAAGGGAGTTGACCCTTGATGTCACACACTATGGGAGTTGACACTAGTGTTTCTAGAGGGTGTAGCCTCTAGAAGTCCACATGGGAGTGCCATGTGTGACAAAAATTCTCTAGATCATACTCCTCTATGAATTGATTTGACTTGATCTGTGAGGACACTTATACAAGAAAGGATAAGTGGGACACTTATTCAATAAGGGATAAGTGAAATTGGGATTATATCCCAATGTCCCATGTGGAGAACACATGAGGACATGTCAAGGGAGTTGACCATTGATGTGACACACTATGGGAGTTGACCCTATTGCTTCAAGAGGGTGTAGCCTCTAGAAGTCCACATGGGAGTGCCATGTGTGAAAAACCTTTTTCTACTATGGTGGTTGTGTACCACTGACAGAGACTGCGTGTCTCTAGACAATATTTGTGTACTACTATGGAAATATACCTCCCTTGATAAAAGGGAGTGTTGATGTTTCAACATTGGGAGAAATTTCTCCTAGATTGGGTTGTAGACCAAGGGAGATAGGATACATTTGTCATAAAGGTGCACTTGTGGTAAATGAGCCTAGACATAGTCCTTCCTTGATCATGACAAGGAATAATATGGACTTGAGGTGCTTGAAGTTTTTTTTCCACATGTCAATTAACATCAGGCTGGCATTCAATCATAGGTGTGTACTTGTGGTGAAAGATCCTGGTGTGGTCTTTTTCCTAGTCATGGTGATTTGACAAGGAATAATAAAGAATCAAGATGCTATATGCTATTACATGTGGACCCAAACTTAGCCTAATCTTAGAGAGAGTTAATTGGCTCAGAGGGAGATCCACAGAAGGAGTTTGTCCTCAGTTCAGGTGGGAGAAAGATGTCTCCTAATACTTACAGACAAGTGTCATGAGTCTAGGGTGAAGTTTGTATACTTTAGAGACAAGATTGCCATGATGCAGAATGTCTCCCTCATTGAGAGGGATTGTTGATGTTTGGACAACATAGAGAAGACATTCTCTTAGAATAATAATTAATAATATAATTATCGATTATTAATTATCATATATAATAAGTAAATGATATTAATAAATAGTTATTGATTATTCAAGGGATGCATCCTTTCATGGATGGTCACCATATGTTCCCTATATATGGAACACTCGTCATTGTAATAATATATAGATCATATCTCATATGAAGAAAAAAAAACACAATGTACCTGTCTAGGTTCAACCATGTGTTGATTCAAGGTATTCACTACAAAGCATATGTCTGGCTTGGTGTTAACCAGGTACATCAAGGATCTAATCAACTATTTGTACATCATGGAATCCACCAAATTTGAATATTTTTCACTCAAGAGATTCATATTTATCATCATGGGTGTGGTCATGGACTTGTAGTCCATCATCCTGAATCTTTGTAGAATCTCAATAGTATATTTTCCTTGGCTATGAAAAAACTCATTTGATCTCTGCCACACTTCCAATCCCAAGAAGTAATGCATCAAACCTATATCATTCCTCTCGAACTATGAAACGAGCTCCATCTTGCACCCAACTATGATCTTCTCATATCCTGTCAGAAACAGGTCATCCACATGTAGGATCAATGGGAAACCATCCCCAAGCTCATGAAATAACTGTCTAATCTAGTATGTCATGTCCTGGGTTCCTGCATAAGATTGTACAAAGTTTCCTTTAATCTGCATACATGATAATCCTTCTCATGTATATTTGTGTTTTCTTTATGTACACTTCTTCTGGCTACTGGAGCAAGTGTCTCTTCATAATATTCTCTCTCTCTTACTTGGAGAATCTTCTAGCCACAAATCTTTCTTCACGCTTTTGTCTACATCATGCTTGATCTTGTACATCAACTTAGAACTTACTACTGACTTCCCTTCTGTTATCGAAACCACCTTTGAAACATCATTCTTTATGATGGATTTATACTCCTCCATCATGGAATCCTTCCATTCCTCCTTCTAAGCAGCTTCTTCAAAGGTCAAATTCTTTGAATTAATTCCACATAGGATGTGTTGTTTCTGAAACTGAGGAAAGTCTATGTACTAGTATTTCTGACTGGTTGTCATTGTAGAAATATTTTTATAGAATGTTTTTCCTCACCCCATGCAACTTACTCAGAAGGAATTTTCCATTTACCTATGCAAACTTTAAGTCCCCTTTTGCAATTCCCAGATCCAAAAATAATATTTTTCCACATATACACACCCTAACAACTATACATCATGTGTATATGTAGGTTGCACTGTTACAGCCCGCATACATAAGGTTTTGTGCCCAAAATTAAAAATGTTGTCGGGTTTCCATGCCACGTCACGAGATCCATGATCCTTGACCTTCCATATAATAGAAACGTTCTGACTTGGCCCTTCAATTCCATTTGAAGGATATAAATGGGCCATATCCAACCTGTGGAAAGGGAGAAGAATTCAACTTTTGAGAGAAAAGTTACTCTGGAGAAATTATTCACTTCATATTGAGTCTACATCCCTTTTCCCTTTTAAGTTTGAACACATTGTTCATCCCCCAACCCCCAAATTGTTCCCTTGTTTATGGAGAACATCATTGTCTCTTTTATATGAGCTTACCTCTGGTGGAGGATTGAAGTGGTGGAAGCCTAGTTGGAAGGGACTTAGTTTCTCGGTTCTGAGACGTGCCGATACAAAAATTTTCACTCATAAACTTTTGTTCATGATATTTTAATAGAAATACTCTTTTCTCATCTAATTAATCTCTTGCAAATATTTGAATTGTTATTCCATGGGAATATTTTTTATGAATATTGATGGATTATGTTATTATATGTGCTAACTTTATATATTATCACCATATTCTTGTGTATCTTGGTTGTTTAGGAAAAGTTGCAGGTATATAGTTTAGAGGCGAGTGCTCAACGATGGTCTTCATCGCTCGTTCATGACTTTGGCAGGTATTTTCTTTTACCAAGTATATATGATAGTTTGTCACTCCATTTTGCACACTTGCATTATCCTATGACTATGATTCCTATTCCTTAGGTATGAACCCATTTTTCAGTGACACAAAACCTTTTTTCTACTACTAGAAGCGTCGTTAGTGAATGGTATAGGCTTACCAAACATGGGTGCCCTAGTTAGAACCTTTGTACCATTTGGTGCCCATGTAGATATTTTTTCCACAAGACCAAGAGTCCCGTATAGTTGCAATATGACTTTACATTTAAACCTCATATTCTCACTCATAATCATTCTAGACTATACCTATGGGACTTCCACCGAGTCTTGGTTAAGCTCTTCTCCGACTCCATTAAAAAGATAAAATAATGCCGAGTGAATGTGTCTGTTTCACACTCGTTAATTGGATTTGAAAGGATGTCTATTTGGTGTAAGTTTAACCCTTTTTCATACCAAGAAGGTTAATTTTTGAAAAGGAATACTCTAGTCACTAGTGGCTAGAAGAGTTCTCATGGGTATTGTTTTATACTTTTTCGTGCCTAGGGGACTAAATTTTTGAAAAAGGACATTCTTTGGAGTTAATTTGTAATTGTACTCCATTATCCTACTTGAAGTATTGAGCCTATTGTCAATTCTCAATTTCTTTCTATAATCCTATTACCTTAGCAATTTGCATCATCATCCAAACATAGCCTTTTTTATATGCTTTGTAGCCTGACATCTTGTACCCCAAGAGGAAACATTCCCTCAAGTCTCCATATTTAGAATGCACCTACTTGAATTGATCATATATCTATTCCACTGTTGGGACCAATTTCTTAATTGTGACACTTGTTTCCCCTATTGTATCATAGCATTCATTTGTCTATGAAAAAACAAAAAAAATACAGGTGGGAAAAGAATATTATCTCATGTTGGCAACCGTCGTGTCAACTTTGAACAGAGAAATTTTTTTTGAGTCCAATTGTTGTCCAATGTTTTGTTTTATCATGAAATTAGGAAGCTAATATCATTACTTATAGTTCACTCCTCCGACTAGTTACTCTTCCAGTCACTATCGAGAGTTTTATTGGTGCCTCTTGCATCACAAAGTTTCATTATCAAGTCTATGATGTCAGAGTCCTCGATATGTCGCATGCTCTTATTCAAAGGATGTCTATGAGCCCGTGTTGGCCATTTCTTAGAATTATTGACTTTTCATGTTGACCATACCCTTAGTGTATATCAGAGTCACATGAAGTTGTAGTCCTACAGTGCACCCTAGTCCTACTTTCATCATGTGTAGGTAACCTTGAACCCAACAATTGACATCCCCTCATTGGTCATTGACTGGGGGTTTTCCCTTATGTTCGATGGAAAGAAATATATTCACACATTGGTATTCGTGTAGTGTCTTGGATTCCATTATCCTTATTGGTGGTTTCCTCGCCTTTGTCAACAATTTTATTTATTGGTTGTTATTCAGAGGGTCTCTTTCATGCACTACTTGCATCTAGTGCATGCGAGAGATGCATAGGTTCATTGGTATGTGGACATCATCTTCATCTGCATTCCTCCAAATCATCAAGATATTGCTTTGTACCTCATGCTGAATGATGAGAGATGCCTTAATTCTCTCCTTTCAATTGGCCTCCTTCCATCGAATTTAGATCATCTATTCTAGAAATGAGGCCTAGAGTGCCATGAGTACCTAGAGGCTTGTAGTCATTAGTGGCAGGTTCTCTCTCCATCGACAATTGGGAATACATAAATGTCTCATAATCAATGTATTCTTCAAGTGTTCAACCTAAAAACCTTTATTCACACTTGTAAGAATGTACTCGGTGCCTTGATACCTACTTTCATTATTGGTAGGTTGTCTCACATTTGTTAATGGTATACCTTAATGATTGGTAATCAAACGAAGTCTCATTATGTTTGACCTCAAATACTCTATTCGCAAGATGTAGACTTGCACCTTTGGCAGATCGTGTAGAATACTTGAAGACATTAGTTTATAGTCACAACTTTCCTTAGATTTTGCTATCATTCATTGGACCAGTGCCTATATGACTTCAATGATCATGGGAGATTAGATTGTACTCCATTTTATATAGACATCTTCAGATTTATTTTGAGACTGGTTTTCACTTGGCCTTGTTCGTAACTATTACAGCCTATGACATGTATTTACTTTGTATTTCCTATTCATGGCCATGAAAAACTGTTTGGTATATTTCCACATAGATTTGCAGTGTAATTCAAATTGACAACCATGTGTACAAATTCATTATGAATTGTAATATTCTTATGAGAAACTAGTTCATCTAGATGGGTATCCATTACTCCACTTATGGGAATTATAATGTATTTAAACCGTTGCATATACTCCTCTAGCCACACACATTAGGGGGAATCTATTATAGCAATATTTTCCTCACCCCATGCAACTTGCTCAGAAGGCCTTTTCCATTTCCGTATGTATACTTGAATTCTCCTTTTGCAATTCCCAGAGATAAAAATAATATTTTTCCACATATACATGCCCTAACAACTATACACCATTTGTATATGTAGGTTGCACCATTACATCCCGCGTACATCATGTTTTGTGCCAAAAATTAAAAAATGGTTTTGGGTTTCCATGTCATGTCACAAGATCCATGATCCTTGACCTTCCATATACTGGAAACATTCTGACTCTACCCTTCAGTTCCATTTGAAGACTATAAATGGGACATATCCAAGCTATCGAAAGGGAGAAGAATTCAAGTTTTGAGAGCAAAGTTACTCCAGATAAATTATTCACTTCATATTGAGTTTGCATCCCTTTGTCCTTTTAAGTCTGAACACATTGTTCAGCCCCCAAGATCTTCCATTTTTTTATAGAGAACCTCATTGTCTCTCTTATATGAGCTTGCCTTTTGTGGAGGATTGAAGTGGTGGAGGCCTAGCTATAAGGGACTTAGTTTCTCAGTTCTGAGACATGCCGACACAGAATTTTGTCGCTCATACACTTATGTTGATCATATTTTAATAGAAATACTCTTTTCTCATCCAATTAATGTCTTGCAAATATTTGAATGTTTATTCCATGGGAATATTTGTTATGAATATTGATGGATTATTCTATTATATGTGATAACTTTATATATTATCACCATATTCTTGCGTATCTTAGTTGTTGAGGACAAGTTGCAGGTATATATTTTTGAGTTGAGTAGTCAACAATGTTCTTCATCGAATTCCTGGACGAGGTTGGATCTTTATCTTGTCCTGTTAGCATGCTTTTTTATATAGCATACTTAAGATTAGAGTTGGTTTCTACAATCATTCTGTCTATTGTGGTTTAACCCATGCCATAGAGTGTTTTTCCTCGTAACAAAGATCTACCGGTGAAAAGGGAATCCTCCTAGGAGATTTCACATCTCCTAGAAGCATATGAAGCTACAATATAGCCTTATCAAGTTCTGGAATATGCCTCTCTCTTATTTGGAATCATCTGAATCTCTCTGAGATCAGGCTTGCTCTGAGTCTGAACACTCCCTATGAATATTGACTCCCTCTAAGTTTATATTATCTCTGGAGCCATCCGCTTCCACTTCATCTGTTGACTTTTTCTGAAGTATGAACTCCTATGGATTGTACTTGGAGGTTGCTCCTCCATATTGAATCCTAAGGGTTGAATCCCTCTAAAACCTAGCTTCTTCTGAGCTTGTAATATTGGTTTTGGAGCCTAATTATCTTCTTGATTCAAAGGTCTTTATTTTCATCCATGTTTATACCCCATGAAGACTTTACACCTTGGAAGAATGTACACTCATCCATGCAGGGGAGTGCAGAAGGGGGTTACCCCCTCTATGGGGCCCATCCCCCCGGCAGGGGGGGGGGATCGAGGGAAAGTGTGCCCCTAGTTGGGGTTCGGGGGTGAATCCCCTAAAGGAAAATTTTCCTTGTAAATGTATATTGTAATTTCATTGTAAATCTGGACCATTCATTATAAGGTCACAAATCTGATGGTATAATTTATGTTAGGTTTTTTTTCCCTAGAAGGCAACCCTCTTTTATGAGGGAAATGTATTGTGGCTATGAATCATTGCGAATATTGTATTATGAGAGAGGATAATGTGACAGTAAGAAGAGGACGTTACAACGGGTTTGTTGTAGGTTGTATCCCTTCATTTGATGGATAATAATAAAGGAAAGACCTGTAAATTTCTCTAGTGGACATAGCCCACACTGGTTAAACCACATATATCTATGTATCTATTGTATTGTGTATCTTCTGTGTTTTATTTCTGCATTTGTTTTATTTATTGCTCCGCGATCCTGTTTTTCCAAAAAATAGTATTAGAGTGAAAGGTAACTTAAAAAAAAAGAGGGTTCCTTGTTCGAGTGACAGTAATGGCGGAAGATGGAAAGTTTAGGGTCAAGAATTTTAACGGAAAAAATATCAATTATGGAAGATGCATATGGAATATTATTTATATTAGAAGGATCTAATCCTACCATTGGGTGGAATAGAAAATAATATGACAACCATGAAGGACAAATAATGGGAGGTTCTTGATAGAAATGTACTAGGAACGATACGGCTGAGCCTGGAAGCATTGGTGGCGTTCAGTATTTTGAAATAAAAGACAACGAAGGAGTTGATGGACGCATTGGATAAACTGTATGAAAACTCTCATAATACAATAAGGTATTGCTAATGAAGATATTATTTAATATGAATATGTCAGAAGGTGGTTCTGTTGCAGATCATTTAAATGAATTTAATACTATTACTAATCAACTAAGTTTTGTAAAAGTGGACTTTGATGATAAGGTCAAGGCTCTTTTAATATTGTGCTCATTGTTATAAATCTAGAATATCTTGGTCATGGATGTAAGTAACTCTGTCTGTAGTTCAAACACTTTAAAATTTGATGATGTTGTTGGTGTTATCCTTAGTGAGGAAATGCGACAAAAAATCACAGGTGAGACATTAGGTAATGCGTTAAACATGGAGAACAATGGAAGGCAAAAGGATAGAGGAAACGACTCATGGAACCATGATAATTATAGGAAGGGAAGATCCAAATCCATATTCGGAAAGATAGAGTGTTGGAATTGTGGGAAGAAAGGACATCTAAAGAAAGCCTGCAGAGCTCCAAAGAAACAAAGAGATGGACAATAGGAGAAAAATCAGGAAGCAAATGTAATAGGTGATGCGTTACAAGATGTTTTTATGCTTTCTGTAGATAATATTTACAATTCTTGGGTAGTATATTTAGGGGATTAATTTCATGCCACACCCCATAGGAAACATTTTCTAGATTATGTTCAAGATGATTTTGGACAGGTTCATTTGGGTGATGATGCACCATGAAAAATTGTTGGAATGGGAAACGTAAAAATAAATAAAAGCAATGGAAACCAATGGTTGTTGAAAGAGGTAAGACATGTTCCAGATCTAAGAAAAAATCTGATTTCAACGGGGCAGTTGGCAAGTGAAGGTTGTATATCCATATTTACAGATAAGGTGTGGAAGGTCACTAATGCATCATTAGTGATAGCAAAATGATAGAAGGTAGGTACATTGTATTTATGTACTAGTAATACCGACTATTCTATATCTTTAGCTTCTACAAGAGTGGATACAAAACTATGGAATCATAGGCTTGGATAGATGAGTGAGAAGGGGATGCATATACTTCACAAAAGAAATTTGTTGCAATATCTCAAACAAATTTATTTGGATTTCTGTGAGCATTGTGTTTACGGAAAACATAAGAGAGTCATATTTCTCAGAGTTAGAAAAGAAAATAAGAGTGAAAGCTTAGAGCTTGTGCATACATATGTATGGGGACCAACTCAGGTATCATCTCTTGGTGTCTCTCACTATTATGTTACTTTTATTGATGATGCAACTAGAAAAACTTGGGCTTATTGCATTCGACAAAAATCTGATGTTTTTGATACTTTTAAGAAATGGAAAGCTTTGGTTGAGAATGAGACAGGAAAAAGGTTGAAGTGTCTCAGATCAGACAATGGAGGTGAATATTGCAGCAAGGAGTTTGATGATTACTGTTCATACCATGGGATTCGTAGAGAGAATATAGTTCCAGGAACACCACAAGAAAATGGTGTGTCAGAAAGGATGAACAAGACAATCATGAAGCATGCAAGGAGTATGAGATTGCATGTTGGTTTTCCCTTAAAGTTGTGGGAAGATTTTGTAGATACTGATGTTTAATTAATAAACAAAGTACCTTCAAGCTCTTTGGATGGTATAATTCTAGAGGAGGCATGGACATGTAAAAGGGTAAACTATTATTTTTTGAATACTTTTGGTTGTGAATCATTTGTCCATATTGATAAAGAAAATAGAACAAAGCTTGAGGAAAACTCTAAGAAGTGTACCTTTATTGGATACAATGTTAATGATTTTGGTTATCGATTATGGGATTATGAAAAAAAAAATCATTAGGAGTAGAGATGTCATATTCAATGAGAAGGTCATGTACAAAGGTCAGTTGCACGGAAAGGAACAGGAAAAAGAAAAACTAGAATACATAGTGCTTGGTGGGATCATTGAAAAACAAATTCCAAAGGTACCAAAAAATCATAATGTACAACAACAGGATCAACATGTACCTCAAACTCCTGCAAGTACTGTTAGAATATCTACTAGGTTAAGTAGACTCCCTGAATGATACTCTCCTTCATTGTATTATTTACTTTTGACTGATTCTGGTGAACCAGAATGTTATGAAGAGGAAATGCAGGTATACACCAAAAAGAAGAGGGAGAAAGGAATGGAACAAGAAATGGATTCCTTGGTAAATAACCAGAATTGGGACTTGGTTCAGTTGCTTGCAGGAAAAAGAGCATTGAAAAATAAATGGGTTTACAAGTTGAAGGAAGAAGATGAAGGAAAAAATAAGTACAAGGATAGACTTGTTGTAAAGGGGTTTGCACAATATAAAGGTATGGATTTTTATGAAATATTTTCTCCTGTTGTTAAAATGACTTCAATTAGGACTATTTTAAGTCTTGTGGTAGTATAATATTTTCATCTTGAACAGTTAGATGTAAAAACAACTTTTCTCCATGGGGATTTGGAGGAAGAGATTTATATGCAGCAATCATAGGGGTATGAGGTCAAAGGGAAGGAGAATTTGGTATGCATGTTGAAGAAGAGCTTGTATGGCCTAAAGAAATATCTAAGGCAATGCAATTTGAAGTTTGACAGGTTTATGATAGAATAGGGTTATAGTAGATGTCATTCTGATCACTGTGTTTATTTTAAAAAGATAGAAAATGGAAGCTATATTATCTTGCTATTGTATGTATATGACATTCTTATTGTCGGGTCTAATATGCGGGATATAAATGTGCTCAAGAATAAATTATCTAATTCATTTTCAATGAAGGATTTGGGTGATGCAAAGAAAATCCTTGGTATGAGAATAACAAGTGATACGAAAAATATCAAATTGACATTGTCTTAGGGTGAGTACATAGAGAAGGCATTGGAGAGGTTTAGAATGCAAAATTAAAAACCAGTTAGTACACCTTTGTCCAACCATTTCAAATTAACTAAGGAAATGTGTCCCAATACACAAGAGGAGATAAAATACATTTCCATGGTCCCTTATTCATCAGTAGTTAGCGGCTTGATGTATGAGATGGTTTGCACAAGACCAGATATTGCACATGCAGTGGGAGTTGTGAGTAGGTATATGAAAAATCCATGTAAAAAACATTGGGTGGCAGTAAAGTGGATTCTCAGGTATTTGAGAGGTACTGCTAATCATGCATTATGTTTTGGAGGTTTAGACATTGTTCTACAAGGATATGTTGATTCAGATATGGAAGGTGATAAAGATAATAGGAGGAGAACCTCAGGGTATGTTTTTACTGTAGGTGGAACAACAATAAGTTGGATTTCGAAACTGCAAAAGGCTATTGCACTTTCAACAATAGAGGCAGAGTATGTTGTTTCTACAGAGCCTCATAAAGAGATGATTTGGTTACATAGGTTTATGCAGGAATTGGGAAAGAAGAAGGTGAATAACAGGTTGTACTGTGATAATGAGAGTTCCATTCATCTTGCAAAGAACTCAACATTACATTCAAAGAATAAGAATATACAACTCAGGTACAATTTCATACGATCCATCTTGGAAGATGGACATTTGAAGTTGGAAAAGATACACCCTAGCTAGAATCCTGAATACATGTTAACTCAGGGAGTAAGTAGGGAGAAACTGAGTTTCTACTCAGTTTCAATTGGTATTCAAGCATGAAGATGAATATGAGAAATTTTCCAGGTCCAAGAAGGATCATAGTGCATCAAATACAACAGGAGTAGAGTTGTTGAGATCAATATCCAAGTGGGATATTGTTGGTTGTGGAGCCTGATTATCTTCCTGATTCAAAGGTGTTCGTTTCCAGCCGTGTTTATACCCCATGAAGACTTTACACCATGGAATAATGTACACTCCTCCATGCGAGGGAGTGTATATGGGGGTTACCCCCTTTGTGGGGTTTGAGGGAAAGCAGGGGTTTGGGGGCGAAGCCCCCAAAGGAAAAATTTCCTTGTAAATGTATATTGTAATTTCATTGTAAATATGGATCATTAATTATAAGGTCGCAAATCTGATGGTAGAATGCATGTTAGGGTTTTTTTTACCTAGAAGGAAACTCTCTTTTATGAGGGAAATGTATTGCGGCTATGCATCATTGTGAATATTGTATTCGGAGAGAGGATATTGTGAGATAAAGAAGAGGAAGTTACAACATTTTTTTTGTAGGTTGTATCCCTTCATTTGTGGGATAATAATAAAGGAAGGACATGGAAATTTCTCTAGTGGATGTAGCCCACACTGGGTGAACCACGTATATCTATGTCTCTATTGTATTATGTATCTTCTATGTTGTATTTCCACATTTGTTTTATTTTATTTCTCTGTGATCCTATTTTTCCAATAGGTACTTGGTGAGGGTGCCTGCCTCATCACTAGTGGAATCATCTACTTCTCTTCATAGTATGGTTTATCAATGTCAGGTATCTGTATCTCCTTTAGATTATGCAAGGTATCATTAGAACATGCTTGTTTACTACATCGTTTCTAGGTAGGCCCTTCTAGAACTACTGACTCTTCCAAATGATCTGAAGAGTGGTCAAATTAACTATACGGTCATCTTTGGAGACTTCTGCTCCTCACAGTCAATCTCCATATAAGATACTCTTCTTCATATTCTTCTTCACATGCATGGGTACGTTCGTGTACACAGTTCTGTGTCTCAACTAGAGACTGTCTAAATAGTTTCCTCCTGCAACCGTCATCATAGATCCTTCTCAGAGCTATTACCTATGACCTTCCTGGAACAAGAAACAAGAACAATGATATATCCATGGTAAGCTCCATGGATTTTACAAGATAACCTACTCCGAACAAGGTCAACCAAGAACATCTCCTAGAGGAGATTAATTTATCTTGTAAACCAGTGCATTATTAATGGTAGTCGTACCAACAATAATCAAGTGTTACTAAGCTAGCAATAACAATAATAAAATTTATAGACTGTTATTCTAGTTACAACACTTTCTTAAACTACAACTATATAAACATATCAAACTTGAAGTTTAGTTGTTGTTGTTCCCACTTGGGTTGTCTTATATAGTTTCCCATTCTTGTGCTTGGACAAAAGATCCATTCTCCTGCAAGCACACTTAAGATAGTGATACAGTTTAAACATATACAAGTACATACCTCTGGAACACAACGACACCATCCGAAAATAACGATGAACCCTAAAAATTCAAAGTGTTCCAACTTTCAATCTAAAGGTAGATGGAGATGTGCTAGGGTAAGGAGGACTAGAAAAACCAAAAAATAGTCCCAATAATTCACATAATTTTTTCACTTCAACTAGTACTGAAAATAGTGATGGCACTACAATTAGTGTTTCAATTGATACTCTAAATAGTGTTGCAAATGGAACGAAGCATTTGGCATGAAGGAACTGGCCCTACAACTACAACTGCAGACCTAGGGTTTTATGAGTAAACCCTAATTTCTGAACTTAAGAAATTTGTAGATATGATTTGGGTAAGAGATGCGCCCTACTTAGGAAACCTTCTTAGTGAGTTCAGTAAGTGCTCAACGAGCTTTAAAATGGGGAAACTAAGGATATTCCTTCCAATGGTCACACTATTTTGAAGGTAACCAAATTTGATACCATGTTGGATTTTTGGTATGCTCGTTTAACCATAGACAATGTCACATCATTGTCACCCAACCATAGGCATTCATATATTCCACCCCCGAGCAAACTAACCTTTACTTAGATAGATTTCATTAACAAAGAAAGTCCAATCAGATAAACCCTATCACAAATGATAGCTCAACCAAAACACAACTGTAGAAACAACAACATACAAAGGTAGCACACCTCCTCAAGGAGTAGCACACAAGAGTGAGATAACAAAAGACTGAACAAAAATAAATTGTGCAACTGCAACTACTGTGTCACCTCCTCCAAAATTGCGCATAGATTCTATGTAGCTAGGAGAGTGTGAGTGAGTGAACAAATGAGCCAAGACATCCTCTATTTATAGCCTTCCTAGCCACTAGACTGAGCCAAATTCTTCTCTGGACATGTGTCTTTTCATTATTAATTTATTCTTCTGGGACAAATTCTCTTCTAGGGTATTTCAATATATGTTTGATATGTCTCTTTCTTTTGGAATATTCTCCACATATAAGAAAGGTCATCTAGGAGGGAAATATCCTCCTGCAGCTACCAAAACATCAACACTCAATTAGGGTGAATAGGATTTTTCTTATGATAGATAGGTATGCAATACAACCATGTATCAATATGGTGTTCAAGGATGGTAGGATAAAGTATAGGCATCTTTGGATAATACCAAGTGAAACATCATGAAACTATTGGAAAATGGATTTGTAAGCGAAAACCTATTCAAGAGAATAGTTTTCTCGAAGAATAATGTTTTCTTGACACTAGGTGTAATAGAGATATTAACCTTAATGGTGGGTGAAATATTGGCCATATTCCCCTCTTAAAATTCATAAGCGGAGGGGATAGGATTTTTGAACCAATCAATTTGACCATGTTGGGTGAAGTCTTTTTATTTGACAATATATTGGTTAGAGGGATATTTTTTCCATGGTAGGAAGTGGCAACAATGATGAATACCATCCCAAGGGTAATTCAACATGGTAAGGAATGATGGGTATGTGTTATGTTCTTTTCACGACTAGACCTAGTGTCTGTGTTTTGCCGGGTGCACGGGGGTGTCACAGGGGGTGGATCCCCCTTGTCTAGGGGGTTCATAGGGGGTTAGGAAATCCTTTTCATGGGGGTTTGGGGGCAGTGCCTATGGAAAAAAATGTTCTTTTGCCTATGTTTTTAGCAATTTTTTGGCACATGTTTTTCGTTGATGGTTTCTAATTCCGATTTATGGAATTAGGGTTGTTGACTAATCCAGTTCAATGAATTAGGGGTTTTGGATGTTATGGGATCCTATATATATATATATATATATTATTTTACACAATGAATATGATATGATGAATAGAATATTAGAGGTGCAACTCTAAATAGGTTGTTGGTTTTCCCAGTTTCAGTTTCCATGGTAAAAGTATATGTGTAATGTGTGTGTGCACCATTGTATCTTTTCTTTTTTATTAATAGTCTATTTGCAATAATTAATTATACAAGGTTCAAATATACATTTGGTATTAGATTCATTATTGGTTTCAGGGGGACGCCTTTGTGGCTATGGGTTTGGATCAGGTCTATGAGAAACCTTTTTATAGTGGGAGATATGTGGTATTGAATGTTTAGGTGAAAAAAATGGTAAGACGTTCAAAAGAAGAGTGTGGGTGTGCATTTGTAAGAACATAGGTTCAAGTTATCTAACCAACATAACCCATCAGATATCATCCCTTTTGGCATCACCTACATGCAAGTGAAGTCTCACCCAAGGTATCTACCAAGACTGTAGGAACCATGTTTCTGCGGAGATGAGTGGATGTGGGGTCATCGACATGTTCATTGATAACTATATACCCTATGCGCAATATTTTGTTTCTCTTATCCCTTGATTAATTATTAAGCCCAATTTTATAACACCATTATAATGCAGATTGAGACATAGACCATTCACTAGAATATTCATGATTACTATGCATCGCCCATATAACAAACATAGCTATATATAATCATGCATAAACATAATACCCATGAAAAATCATTTAACAAGACACATTCAGACACAAAATTTAACATGCTTCACCCAATCCTTGAGCTACATCCACAATGAATGACTTCTTTAATTTTCTTCATGCAATTCATCTCAGGCTTGCACACTTTTCTACAATAGATACATCATGATATCATTCCCCATATTTTCTAGCTATTATGTAGTGAAATCCGATCTCTACAAAATCTCCCCTAGACCCTCAGACATAGACTCTCTTTCATTCTCATCCTATTCTCTCAACAACAACAACAACAACAACAACCTATAGCAGCGTAATCTTCCCAACCCATTACATATTTATACATATAATTTATGGCTCAAAAGTGTACTATTTTATCCCAAAACCCTATGACATATCATCATGACTCATTACAACTCAGGACAACACATAGTTTGCGAGTGCTTTTCCTGCCTTCACACCTACATGATTCTTTTCCTTCCTTTTCATATTCATGTTTCTTTTCCATCTTTATCTCCTTGCTTTATTTCCTTTCTTTATTTCCTTGCTTTATTTTACTATGCAACACCAAATTTGATTTTACTGCTCACTTCGATCATGGATATGCCTTTACTGCAGACTCTGATTTTTTATGTGCCTTTACTGTGCACTCCATTCCTTCCTTCTCTTCTTTCCTCTTCTACTACATATCTTCTCAAACCTTAGGATATTTATCAAGATTGCATCCAAAATTCCTGTCCAACAAGATCCAAACACACACTAGTGGCTCGTCCCAAGGCACTCAGGCTTGTTGCGTCACTCCCTTCCACGAGTCCATAATTTTTTGGAATGTCTCTTTGGGTGTAGGGACTTATTTATTTGCCTCATCCTCCTCCAAGATTTCTTCTATGAACTTTGTCGATAATGTCAAAGTCCTCTCCTCGTAGTATTTCTCAACTTGCTTCATCATTCCTCGTGTCGCTGCCAATCCCCCTATTATCTTTAGTGCTTTTTCTTGCAGGGGTTCCAATCGTTGTGCGATAATATTCTTCTCTACCCTCATCTATTATATCTCACCATATAATTGTTTGTTCACAAGGATGGACGACATGCGTTCCACTTGTGGAAGAGTGTTTATTTTTTCATTGGATTTATGTGCCTTCTCCTATGCACTTCTTACTCTTTCATTTATTTCCTTCATCTCTAAATTCACTATCAGTTATGTCCAAATGCACATTATTTCTTCACATAGTCTTGTGCACTCTTCACTGAGACTCTTAATGCTTTCGACTGAGGTGATCATTGTTTTGTGTCTTTGTTCCTTCTTCTAAGGTTTTGTACGTGGTGTGGTGCATGATTCCAACTCTCCAATCTTGTTGTGGAATCCTTGAATTAATTCGCTATTTTTTTTATATTTTCTCCTCTATTGTGGCTTCTATTACCGTCGGTATCTCAAGAATCACCCTATATATCTTGTGGACATATTTGTGTACCCTCTCATCCTTTTTCGCAGCCTCGCCCTTCTCCTACAATACCTTAGTATGAAACTTCTACACATATTCCTTATCCATTTCTACCTAGGTTAACTCCTTAGTCAACTGCTATGTGTCGAATCTCGTTCACCTATGATATTCTCTATATTCTCACAACACTTATGCATGCAAATAACCTTTCCCTGTCGGCCCCTAGTGTTCTTTTGTAACCCATCAATAGTTGTCCTTGTACATACATTCCTGAACTAATGGTCTAATCCACCAGTTGTGAGCTCAATGTGTGATTTAATGTTGCTTTGTTACCAAATCTCTCGTTGGAGTTTTTCCTCGTACTGTTAGTCTGTCATGATCCCTAGCGGATCTTTCCATTTATGAATACTCATTGTATTTATGCCTTGTTATTAATTCTTTTTAGCTATCATTTCCGCCTTTTAATGTCTTTAACGATCTACTCGGTCCCGTTCTGCACATTTTTTCTAGATTCTATGTGTAATCTCCTTTCTTGGTGCAGTTTCATCCATCCAAGTGACACTCACTTCTTCTATGCACTTACTCTCATCATTACTTCATTTGTTTTTTCTGTTTTTCCTTCGTTTTTCTTTTCTCTTTTTCTTCCTTTTTATTTTTCTGTTTATTTTTCTTTCTTTTTGTGTTTTTCCTACTATAATACACTAATATGATACATTTTTTTTTTTAAATTCATCCTAGTGCATAGGAGGTTGGTTGTCCCTATAAAGTTTCAACCAACTTCCATTCACCATTCCTTCCAATACTTTTCCATTCAACGTTTCCAACTTCACAAAACCTTCCTTTGTCACACAATTAATTACTTATGGTCCTAACCAATGCATTCAAAACATTCCTGGATGTTGCATAAACTTGTTGTTGTGTAGTAATACTAAGTCCCCCACTTGAAACTTTTTATGTTTAATATGTCTATCACGCCATGCCTTTTCTCTTTCATTATGAACTTGTTGATGGAACCCTGCAACAAATTGGTCTTCCTTAAGCTATAGAAACTATGAGAATCTCTCCTTTACTATGTGATATTCTGAAAGACCGGTAATCATTGCAATGCACAAGATGGTAACAATAAACTCCATCGACATTACTACTTCTTTCCCATAAACCAACCTAAAAGGTGTATGTCCGATCAATGTTTTACTTGTAGTCCTATATTCCTATAATATTGTAGGGATCCTCAAGTCCCAATCATCCCTTCCCATGTTGTCGACCTTTTTCAAGCATTCTCCAGGATTTTATTAAAATTTTCTACCGTCCCATTGCCATGAGGATGATATGATGTACTCCTCCGATGATGAATTTTAAATTCCTTAGTCAATGTTGCAATTGCCTTATTTAGGAAGTGTGTCCCTTGATCACTTATTATACTACACAGGCATCCAAATCGTATAACTACATTCTCAAATAGAATCCGTGTAGTAGTATCTGTGGTGCAATCTATGACTAGTGTTTCTTCTTCACATCTAGTCAAATACTCTATCGTAGTGATTATATACCTAGATCTTGATCTTCTCATTGGTGGGTGCAGGATCGGTCCAACAAAGTCTATTTCCCATTTATCAAACACCTACAGTATAACATGTGGGTGAAAAGGCATCTCAACCCTTTTGGATGGATTTCCCACCCTTTGAAAAACATCACATGCCTAACAATATTCTTTATCATCCTTCTCAAGTGTGGGCAACCATAGACCTGCACACAAAATCTTTTGCGTAGTTTTTTTTTCTGTGTAGTGTCCTCTGACAATTCCTTCCTATGCTTCCGAGAGTATCATTGTCATTTCATTCTCTAACATGCATCGAATTAATATTTGTTGGCCCTTGGTTATGGAAGGTTGTGAAGATTAAGGAAAGAAGCGCAAAGTGAAAACTAAGCAGAAGACAAGTTGAATGAGATTGGGTCGAAGTGACCAAAAGAGTAGAAAAGATGAAGCGAAGTAAGAGAAAGAAAGTCATTGGACGGGGAGATCGAGGAAGACATATCAACAAGAAAGATGGATTGTGGATAACTCAACAAGCAGAAAAATCCACCAATAGATGCTTGGAGCACCTCGCAATAAAGAAGGAAAGACATGCTAACGAAGCCCTAAAAACATGGGTCAAGTTGACCTAGGGTTTTAGACACTTAGGGTTTTAGTATTTAGGGTTTTGACACCTAGGTTTTGGCCTAAGGTTGTTCAGGAGTCATTATATTGTATAAATAAAGGTCAAGAGGACCGAGAATGGGTTAGATAGAGAGAGAGATTATGTAAGACGAGTGATTGTTGTTATTACTGAGAGAGAAGTATTGTGTGGAGAGAGAAGTCTGTGTTGTAAGATCTTCAGCTGGGTGCGAAGATCAACCCTACAACTGGGTGCATAGGGAGGGGAGAGAGAAGAAGAGAGAGAAAGAGAGATATCTGCAAGATAAGAGTGCAGATAGAGCTTTATGCTTTCATCTAATATATTATAAGTGCAGTTCTGTGGATGTAGCCCTAGGGAGAGGGTGAAACACATATATCTTGTTGTTGTGTGTGATTGATGTTGTGTTCTTTTGTTCTCTGATATACTGTTAAATTTATTATAGTGTTATATCTAAGATATACTTTGTGAAGTAGGATTAAGAAATATAAAGAATAACTAGATCTGTGTAAGCGTGTTTCCTTGGACCCACTTTGCATTTCCTCTGTTTGTAGACACTTGTGTCCTGCAACCCCCTATTGCTACTTCGGGTGAGACTGCATCTGCTCTGCAAGTGTTGCTGAAAGGGCCAGTAGTTATGTCTTGTTGGTGTGCTATTAGAATTGAACCCCGGGTCTGCCCCTGTGCCAACAAATGGTTCCGTTGTCGGGACCGAGATCTTCTTGAGGGAATGTCAAAGTGGTTTCCATCGAAGACAAAGATTCAGAAGTGGATAGAAGAAAAAGAGAAGGACTTTGCTGAAGCTCAGAATAAGAACCCTAATCTTAGTACAAAGGATTGGTTGGGAAGGTATATCTTTACCGATATACACAAGATTTTCTTTGGAGGAATTTATAAGGAGCTATAAGACTGGCTAGCCAGATTAGCAGATACCTAGTTTGAGATCAGACTCAGAGCGCCTGTGGTTTGGATGTCGAAGTTGATGAAGAAGGTCAAGAGAGTTGATAACGTCATGTCAAGAGAAGTATATCACTGGTTTGATAGTACCATTGGAGGGTATATCACTGAGTTTCCTATTGACAGAGTAGAATCATATAGCCAAGCAGAGAGATATTTCTTTAAGGGACTGAGAAGAAAAAAATTACACTTCTTGAAGTTGAAGATCAAAATGCAATTGCATGAGAAGAACATCCTGAAGATACAATAGTGGGTCATATTGAAAAAGATAATGCTCAAGAATTTAGATAGCGATAGCGACACAGACGTCGGACATATGTGCAGTGGGATAACCTTTAGAGAAGTTCCTCTGGTGAACTTGCTCGAGCAGAATCATGAACCACTAGCATAGGAGGAAGGGTTATACAGTGGAGAATAAGAAGAGTTATTGAAGGAGGAAAATTTAGAGTTCGTTGGAGAAGAAGAAGGAAAGATTGAAGAACCTCACCGAAAAGAGTCAAAAAATTCAGGGACTACGCAGACTGTTGAAGTAAGTATTGCTACACCTCCTTTTTTTTAACATCATTAAGTAACCAGAGTAACCTAAGTTATCAAAACACTCAGAGAACTGGTACAAGTGGTTCATTGCATACTCAATAAGGAACCCTAGGAAGATCTATGGTAGATGAGATGAGGTTACCCACCTTTGAGGGATATGGATCTGAAGATCCTAATCAACATTGGTTCTTATGCAAAGCTGTATGGAGTATTAAGAATGTCACTGACAAAGCTATTAAGAGAGCTCAATTTAGTACTACCCTAAGAGACCGCGCACTAAGTTGGTACATGAAGTTTGTCTAAGGAGTTTTCCAACCGAAACCATTGAGAAACATCAAGACTGCGTTGATTGCAGAATTCAAGAAACCCAATTCAGAGTCGCAGTGCATCACAGAGTTGAAAGAAATCAAGAAGAAAGTAGCTGAACCTGTTTGGGAGTTTCATCAGAGATTTAAGACCCTAACAGGTCATTTGAGTTTTCAGATTCCGGATGAACAAAACAAAGAATGGTTCATTTTTTCCCTCTTACCTCACATAAGAGTCCCTCTGATGCAACAAAATATCACTTTGCAAGATGAGGTACTAGAGATCGCCATGAAACTAAAATCATCCCCTATGGGAGAGTCCAACTCAGTTATGGGAAAATGTTTTAGTCAACTAACTAGCTTATCATTGCAGGTCGAAGATATGAAAAAGGATAAGGGAAAAGATAAAAGAGAAGATATTTGGTGTATCAAATGAAAATCAGAAGGTCATGATAAGGAGAACTGTCCCCTATTTCATGAGCCTCAATCCCTTTGAAGCATGTTACTCTACCTTGGTGCGAGGTATGTAGAAATAGACATCACCCTGGAGAATGCTATTACATGTAGAAATATGTCCAGAAACCTACCAAACTTTACTGCACATTTTGTAAATTTGTGGGGCATGATGAGAAATATTGTAGGGCTTATGAAATCTTGCATGAAATATCAAGAGACAAATATAGAAATCAAGGTGAAGTATAGCAAGAAGGAAATACTATGCAGTTTAACTCTCCAGGAAGAGGAAACATCAACCCTCGAGGTGGATTCATAGGAAAAGGATGAGGAGGAAGCATGGGTCGAGGTCCATGACATATCATTTGTTATAATTGCGCACATCTAGGTCACTTGGCAAGGGATTGTCAGAACCCTTGTACCACTTGTAGTTACTGCAACTCATTTGAACATGTCATAGAAGATTGTCCTGCGTTGTTAGACAAACTTCAGGAAAGATGAGGAAGGAACAAACAAGTACAACTAATCTCAGCAGTACCTCATGGAGTGGATCCTAGAGTCATTGTTATCACTAGAGGAGGCACTGCTACAAGAGAAGACATGGCGACTCTAGAGAAGATTACAGGAGAATCAGAAATTAGAAGAGCTGAGGAGAAGACACAAGATTTTGATCCAAAGAAAGAGAAGAAGATATTTGAAGAGGTAAGAAAACATTTTCCAAGAGATCATGATTCTTCATCAAAGGCACAACCAGAAGTGAAAGAGAAGGAAAATAGGTAAGCAGACTTATGGAATTCTTATGTACTTGCATTAATTTGATTAAGGATGAAAAATCCATACAAGAACTACAAAATGTGATGAGATAGAATGAGATAGGAAGGGTAGATCCTCTACTGAATAAAGCAGTACACCAACTATCCAAAAAGAGAAGAAAAAATAGGGAACTACACCTTAATGCCCAAATTGGAGATTACGATATAGGTTATGTGGTCCTCGACTTAGGGTCGAAGGTCAATGTTATGACAAAGAAGACCTAGGTAGTGATGGGAAAACCTAAGTTTATCTATTCCCCTATCAGGCTTAGGATGGCTAATCAGCAGGCAGTAAGCCCCTTTGGTAGGCTGGAACATGTCCTTGTGGACATTGATGGGGTAAGAACATTTGTGGACTTCGAGGTGATTGAGATAGTTGATGATAGTTGTCCTTATCCTACGTTTTTAGGAATCGATTGGGCTTTCAACAATTCCACTGTTGTTGACTTAAAGAAAGGAAGAATGACATTTGAAGGTGATGGCCTTAGGGTCATTGCACCTCTGGATCCTAATGAAGGTCGAAGATACAGAAAACCCATTAGAGAAGAAGACCACACATATGAGCTAGAGAATATATATAAATTAACAACAAGACAAGATGACGACATTAATCCTACAATAGATGGGAATTTGAGTTGGTGAAGTGACAACGCATGTTCATCAGACTCAGAAGAAGCATTGGAGAACTGGCAGAACAAAATGTATGAAATTTTTCCGATGCGATGTTCCAGATTGACCAAGGAAGTTCGCTAGATTGGCACAAAAGTAAGTAACTTTCCCACATTTGATGGTTTAAATCACTTAGAAACATTCTTACTAGAATTTGAAGAAGTTGTACTAGTACAACAGAGATTGTTGGCACTGGACGAGGCTTTGAATGATACTCCAGCAAGATGGTGGGGGACACATAAAAAGATAATGGATTGGATACGATGTCACACTTTGATGACAACACATTTTTCAGACAACATAGTGTTAAGAACCAAACATTAATATAGCATATAAAAACCTCAGGAAAAGTACTCAACGCCTTGAAAAAGAGATAATTTTAGATAATAAGCCTCTTCGAGGAGGCAACCTCCTCTTACCCCACTTAAATGTTCAAGTACAATATGATTCAAAATGAAAATGTCTCCTTGGTATATATAGGAGACTAGGAGGTATAATTACAACTAATGGCCTAAAGCTGACATAAATAAAATAACATTACCAATATAATATGCCCCAATTAAGGGGTAGTGAGCCAATATTAGGGCTTAAGATGACCCTCCCCTTGAGACAAGTGTTGTCCGCAACGCTTGAGTAACTCTAGATGCTTCTGTATAAAAGACTCATCTTCCCAAGTGGAATCTTCAGCTGGTAGTTTCCTCCATTTAATGAGATAATCTGAAATGGATCTATTCCTCAGCTGGCGAATTCTTGTGTCAGTGATGGCTTCAAGCTCCAATATGATTTTTCCTTCCTCGTCAAGTTCTGGCAATATAGTTTGAACTGGGATC
>ML797301.1:235844-264891 GCA_009831015.1 Picea engelmannii | reverse complement strand
CCCATGTGAATACTAAATAGTCACATGAAATGTATGTCAAAATTTAACATAGACATAAACAATGAAATATCAGACTCTCCAACTTAGTATGCATTGATTTTGGTAAACAGGTAGATGACTTTGATGAAGAAATATGATTACTGGAGGTGTCCAAGACTTGCAAACACACTGTAAATTGTCTCAAACAAGAGAACAATATAAATAACGGTTCTAGTGTTGAAACTTTTCTTTTTGGGTTCACTAAGCTTGCATAGTTATGCTTAGAGAACATGTCATGTTTGCTGACACTTGGTGAAGAGAACAGTATAAATAACGGTTCTAGTGTTGAAACTTTTCTTTTTGGGTTCACTAAGCTTGCATAGTTATGCTTAGAGAACATGTCATGTTTGCTGACACTTATCATGTCATGTCATGTTCTAGACGTCTATCTTGCCACCTTCAAGACGTGTCTTGCCATGTTCAAGTCGCCTGTCTTGCCACGTTCAAGACGTCAGTCTTGCCATGTTTTAGACATCTCTCTTGCCACGTTCCAGACGTCTCTCTTGCCACGTTTCATAAGTCTCTCTTTCCACGTCCAAGACGTCGGTCTTGCCACGTTTTAGACGTCTCTCTTGCCATGTTTCAACGTCTCTCTTGCCACGTTCCAGATGTCTCTCTTGCCACATTTCAGATGTCTCTCTTGCCACGTTCAAGACGTCGGTCTTGCCACGTTTTAGACGTCTCTCTTGCCACATTTCAGATGTATTTATTTCCACGTTCAAGACGTTGGTCATGCCACGTTTTAGACGTCTCTCTTGCCATGTTCCAGACGTCTCTCTTGCCACGTTCAAGACGTCGGTCTTGCCACCTCCAAGACGTCGCAATAACAACGAAATATATGTCGTCGGAAAAGAGATGTCATGTGAAACGATGTTTGAGGGGGCCCATTGTTTGTTGTTCTCCCGACAATATAAAGTGGCAATTGCGTCGAACGCACCGTCGGAATTTGACCCAAATGTACTAGTGAGAGTAGTATCAGTAGGTTCAAACCTGACCACAGAGCCTGACCTCTTGCTAGGGATAAGGTCTTTCCTTGGATCCATTTGGTATCCAATCACTTGCTGCAAATACTTCTGCACATAAGAAAATTAGAGAAAAAACCCTTAAGGACAAAACTTCCTTGGTTCCCAGAAAACCATAACAATACTTCTTTGATGGCGAGTTGTAGCTTTATAAGAGGATCTCAAGACTTGATGATGATTTAAGAAACTTGTAAGACTTTTCGATATACCTTTTTAACTTCAAAAGTCTTCAAATGTAGAAAAATAGCTTTTTCACGAGTTGGTAGTGAACATAGTGTTAAAATAGCGGATTGTTCTACCAACTTGTCATAATGAGGAATTATTTCAAAATGGACATCCCTTTGTGATTTGAAGTGAAATGATGGATCATTTTGGACCATAAATCACTAAAACAACTTGTGATGGGCCCTAAAATAATTTCATGTATCAATTAACCACCTAAGAATAAAAAAAAAAAAAAAAAAATTATTTGGGAGCTAAGATCAGGCTTTAATTAGGGATGGAAGCCTACATGTGAGGTTCCAAGAACATAGCAGACCCTATTCCTTTCTATTCAATATGAACACCCTGCAATCTGCTCTGATTATGAGATCAAACCACTCTTCAAAAATATACATCTTGGACTCTATAGTGCCAAGTCCATTAGGTTATGGAGTCATCTAGTATTAAACATGTACAATCATTCCTTTGAAAACCCTTGAGATCTGTCACTTACATTAGGTTCTTGATGTACTGAGATAAACTTTGCTTATTGATTGAAATTGAAAACCAATGCTCAACTACTGAGCTTATTCATGCACATTCCTACTCTAATCAACTATACTTCTTGTTGGTCAAGTGAAATCATGCTTCCAATGAAGCCATACAAGTAAACTCATGACTGGAAGACTTATTTTTATGCCACTGAGTATAAGATAATAATAAAATCATAACAATCACCATAAAAACTCTTTCAGGAGATCACACCTACTGTCAAATGCAAGTGGTATGATAAATTATGAAAACTTAATAGATTCTGAGAGATAAGACTCAAGTAATGCTACCATAGGATTTTCAAAACTGTGATCACCATCATACAAATTCAAAATCATTCACTGCTCATGTATGTATTCCCCTATGCTATATCCCTGTGACTCAGATCCATCACTATGATGTGTTGGCCCATTACAATTGATAATTTCTGAGAGAAAAAGAAGAGATGTGTTCTTGATCTTCTACATCACTGTCTCCATAATGATCAAATGAAGAATGAGTCTTAAAAGATATATCATGATAGAATTGTTGATTACTCTCCCCAACAATGATCTCTTTAAAAGATGTATCAAAACTAAGGATATTTGCATTGGAATTTTGAACAACAAACTCATAACAATCATCAACCATAGCATAATTACATTGTTGATCTTCTTCTTGCTAAAAAGTAGAACTAGATGATATTCCATTAGTCAAAAATCCTTCATAAACTTTAAAATATTCCTCATCATCACTATATTTGTCAAATATGGGAAAATCGGGATAAAATCCAAATGGAAGAGATGAAGATTTATTCATATAATCATCAACAATATGATTTTGAAACATATTTGAATTAACATCACCTACTTCCTCATAATTATCATCCTTCTCATATAGATTTGAATCAGTTGGTTCATCTAAAACATCCTCAACAATGAAATTATCAATATTATCATCATTTATATCTGGTAGATCTTTTTCTTGGGAAGTAGCAATAGAAAGAACTTCATCCTTGTTTGTATCTTCATTAATGTATTCACTTCCATCCTCATTACTAGAAGAAACATCATGCTGAATATTTGAATGAAACTCCTCACAACAATGCTCAAAAAGACGTTTCTGGGAAAAATACATTTCACATCGATGATATAATACTAAATAAAATTATTTTAAAGAAGATATGCTAGAAGGAGGTAAGGATCGGTACCATTCACAAGAATCCCCTTCTAATAATCAGAATAACATATTCATGAGCACATCTTCCTCATTTATATGTAAATGAACCATACATTGATGAAATATGATGAGGTGATCTAAAGGATTATCCTCTTTCCTTTCTCTGAATCTTGGAAGTTAGTCTCCCCAAATATCCATAAGAAGTACTGGATGTGGGAAACCAGGGACTACAAAAAATTTAAGAGGTGCAAACCTCCTAGCCAAAAGAGCAACAAATTCCTTTGACATTTCAACATAGTGGAGTCTCCACTGAATTCGTCCTTCATGGAGTCGCTAGATAGAATTTTAAAACCAATATAATGCCCAATATTTTTCTATCATCAAAATCTAGAACTATGTCGTCTCCTAGGAAATCTTGCTGCACACTCCTCTCCCCGAAAACGACGCCAATTTGTTATCATTCCAAGAGTCACTCAATATTGTTGGTTGAGCAAGCTTGGTAACTTGATCAAATGAGTAAATAAGGGTATAAAATTGGATCATAAATGGATAACTCACTCACTCACTCCAGACACATATGAATACACTCAGAAAAATAAGGCTTTCAACTATACTTGTTCAAAAGGTTTATATAAATATGTAAATGATGAAGAATACTTATTATACCAGCATAAACATACATACAGAAGCATACATGAATGGCCAACTATAATAGGTATGAGTACTTGCAATTCTAGTTTATCAATGCCAAGATATGATGACAGTTATCGGTCATTAGATAAACATGGAAAACATGAATACAATATTCACCCACAGGTACAGGAAAGAAAGAAGATGAAGGTTTGAACATCTACAACAAAAGAAGCTTATATTCCAATATGCATTCAAAAGTCTTTTACAAAGGAGTCTCTCCAAGTCCTCCCAATACAACCTCCTCTTTAGATCCTCCCTTTGGTTCTCATTATATAGATTACACGCTCATATATATCCAACATAAATGGATCTCATAACCTCTTCACCTATCTTTAGTTATCCAAGTCAAATTCAAATTTATGAGGTGGATGGAAAATACAAACTGTCAAATTTACGGAAAATGATGGTCAAAGATTCACCTATATCTCTTGAATCCAAATAGTGGTTGGAAAAATGAGAGAGGTATTTTCATAGGAGCTTGTTCTTGTAAAAATCCTCTCTCACTTTCCAAAAAAACCTTTCTATATCATCAGAAACTAAGTCCAAAAAAGATCACTAAAACATGAAAACACAGATTTCCAAAATCTAGTCATATTCCTACAATCTAGGATTTGATCCCTTGAATGTTTCCATTGAGAAAACAAAGTGCCACCTGCATGATTTGATGGGGGGTGATATTATATTCGAATATATGTGTCCACCTTTACCCACAAATCCTCTTTCCAAGTCAAAATTTGACCAAAGCTCATCCATGTTGAAAGTTTGAAGAGTTGGTAGCGCAATACACAAAAAAAACAAAGTTTGTGCTACAAACTCCTGTAGGTGACTGTTTTCAACATTTTGGTCCAAAATTATTTTAAAAAATGAAATGAATGCTGGAGAAGGCTTATTTAAGACATGAAATTTTACTCCATAACATATACAATGTTGCAATATATCAAAATTAATCATTTAAACTTCCCCATACTTCATTTTACAAAAAAGGTTTATGACAAAATGTAATACTGCAAGTGCTTTAGAAAAACACTCAATGCCTCTGGAATTGCTGCTTGGAAGATGAATACCCTTCACGCTGAAGAGAACCATTTTCCATACTGTCATTGTAAACATATCCCTCTTTTATAAATTCCATCAATAAACTCTAAAAATAGAGTATGCTTATGCTATGCATTCATTATGTATTTAACACTTGCTAGGGTTTTTTGATCTTTAACAAAAACTGATAAAAAGGTTCCTCTATGATGCTACCATATGAATCTTCCTCTCTTTCACCATATGATTCCCTTCTATCTTTTGACAAGACCTCTATCATCCTATGCGCTTGAAGGAGTCCACATGGTTAGAGTTTTTCTCAATAAGAGTAGTATCAGTAGGTTCAAACCTGACCATGGAGCTTGACCTCTTGCTAGGGATAGGGTCTTTCCTTGGATCCATTTGGTATCCAATCACCTGCTACAAATACTTCTGCACATAAGAAAATTAGAGAAAAAACCTTTAAGGACAAAGCTTCCTTGGTTCCCAGAAAACCATAACAATACTTCTTTGATGGTGAGCTGTAGCTTTATAAGAGGATCTCAAGACTTGATGATGATTTAAGAACCTTGTAAGACTTTCCGATATACATTTTTAACTTCAAAAGTCTTCAAATGCAAAAAAGAGCTTTTTCACGAGTTGGTAGTGAACTTAGTGTTAAAATAGCACATTGTGCTACCAACTTGTCATAATGAGGAATTATTTCAAAATGGACATCCCTTTGTGATTTGAAGTGAAACGATGGATCATTTTGGACCATAAATGACTAAAACAACTTGTGATGGGCCCTAAAATAATTTCATGACTCAATTAAGCACCTAAGAATCCCCCCCCAAAAAAAAAAAAAAAATTATTTGGGAGCTAACATATGGCTCTAATTAGGGATGGATGCCTCCCTGTGAGGTTCCAAGAACATAGTAGACCCTTTTCCTTTCTATTCAATATGAACACCCTGCAACCTGCTCTGATTATGAGATCAAACCACTCTTCAAAAATATACATCTTGGACTCTATAGTGCCAAGTCCATTAGGTTATGGAGTCATATAGTATTAAACATGTACAATCATTCCTTTGAAAACCCTTGAGATCTGTCACTTACATTATGTTCTTGATGTACTGAGATAAACTTTTCTTATTGATTGAAATTGAAAACCAATCCTCAACTACTGAGCTTATTCATGCACATTCCTACTCTAATCAACTATACTTCTTGTTGATCAAGTGAAATCATGCTTCCAATGAAGCCATACAAGTAAACTCATGACTGGAAGACTTATTTTTATGCCACTGAGTAGAAGATAATAATAAAATCATAACAATCAGCATAAAAAATATTTCAGGAGATCACACTTACTGTACTGACATGATGTTGAGTACTATCCACATCATCTCTAAGTCGTACTAGCATGATGCTACTACATCATATCTAAGTTGTACTGCCATGATGTGCATCATCTCTAAGTCGTACTAGAAAGGTGTTAATGCACCATCTCTAGGTTGTGTTGGCATGATGTTGGTCATCTGCATAATCCCTAAGATGTACTAGCATGATGCTACTGCATCATATCTAATTTTTACTAGCATGATGCGACTCAGACATATTCATCATCTCTAAGTTGTCCTAGCATGATGCTAATGCATCATATCTAAGTAGAACTAGCATGAAGTTGAAGCATCATATCTAAGTTGTACTAGCATGATTTTGATCAACAATCTGTCAACCTGGACCATTCTCCACAAGGATAATTTTTGTCCACCAACACACTGCCTATCTAGGATACCATATATCAACACTCCCTCCCAGCTGAGGAATTCATCTACTCCCTTTCAACCAAGGGAGAAATCTCCACGAGTCCCAACTTGTCCCTCAAGTATGCAAACTTTATCTTGGATAGAGGATTCATAAAAATATCAGTTGTGTGCTCATCGATGGAGATGTACTGGATAATCACTTCTCCCTTATGAATAATATTACCAACTTAGCGAGAACTTTGCAATTTATCATTTTTTCAAGGGTCCCAGTTTTTACCACGTTTTGAAAAATGGTGCTACCGGTAGAACCCCTTTTCATTTTGAGGTAGTTTTTTGATATTTTAAATCTTGTTATCTATAACGGATCCACGTTCTATTTCTAAAATGCTTTTTTTTTTAACTATTTTCAAATTTTCCTAAATCAATATTTTTTTTGAATGCTTGTTTTTCCAACTCTTTTCAATTTTTGTAAATCGTTTTTTTTTACTAATGTTTTTTTCATGATTTTTAATGATACTAAAAATGTTATTAAAATGATATATATATGATTTACATTTTTTAAATTAATAATTTTGATACAATTATGTATCATTATTTAATTCATGTTGCCATAGTTTTTAAATATGCTTTACAATTATATTTTTAACACACTTTTGATTTTTTCTTCAATAGATAGCAAATAATTGTAGCTAAATAACACTATTTTTAAATATTTAGCAAAAACATATACATTTCAAAGAAATTTATAATAAAAATCCTATACATTTAGGAAGCTTTCAACTATAAATAACGTGTCAAATAAAGCATTTTTAAGGACAAAATTGAACAAAAATTGGAAAAAATTAATAAAAATTAACATTTTTTTTATAATTTTATAGATTTACAGTAAAAATTTGACAATATTTAATGTAATTTTCTCTAGCATATTAAATCACATAAAATAAAAGTAATCAGAAAATAATAAAAAATATTCATCATAAAACAACAATAGATGCATATTATTGTTATTTTAAAAACTGAAAGTCAAAACATTACAATTATAACTCATAAAAATTTTACAAAATTCAACATTGTCTTCAAGGGCATATTAAAACTAATGGACAATGTCATATATCCAAAATTCATCATTCTCAAAAGACATATCATCATTTTCTTGGACATCATTATGTGCTTCCATTGACTCATTTGGCTCATGTTTCTCTTCCATTGAATTATTTATATCCACAAGTTCTCCAAAGTGATATTTTCCAAGAAGACCTCCTAATGGTACTTGCGGTTCCTGTGATATTTTTTCCACCTTTGAGTCATTAAAATCTCCTTTCCTCAAGACAACTTGTTGCATTTCATCTGGAAAAGATTGAACATCATTAATTCTTTGTTGAATAAAACCGCATTGCAACACGTCACTTTCAATGGCTATGCAATTCCTTCCTTTTTGTAAGCAACATGCTAATGTTGTACCTAACCACCAAATAAAAAATAAATAATTAAAGTAAATAATTAAAAACAACATAAATTAAAATTAATAAAGAGTGAAGTATGATTTCATAAATGTTATATCATAAATCTTACATGAACCTGAGAACAAATCCAAAACCAAATCTCCTTAATTTGAAAATGTATGTATAAGATATTAATTAGTGCTTATGTATTTTGATAAATGTTAACGATCTCTCCTTTGAAATCATATGTTATCTTTCTAGCCATGACATTGTAAACCAATAAACTACTAGGGTTATTTCCATTCTTTACATTGTAAATAATAGAATCATAAGCATCATCTTTTGCCCGACTTGCAATATCTATACTTTCAATATCGCATGTAAATGGTTCACTATTGGAGCTATGAATATTAGGTTTTTTCCTATAACATAAATAAGTACAAATTCAATTAACTTTTGAACTAATAAAATATATTTATAATCTTAATTGCTAAACATACAATTTCTATACCTCACCAATAAAGATGCATCCTTGTTTTTTCTTTTCCCTTGAAAATTGATTGTACTAATCCTTGTTGTGTGTTTGAATGAAAAACCAAAAATCTCCAAAATGGTGATGTTGTGACTTCCACAAATCCCATAACCGCTTTCCTAAAAGCTTGGTAAGTATAAGGCTCAGTATCATATTCAATGTTTTGGATATTATAACCATGAGAGATATCAACAATAACTAGGGAGTATTCATTTTTAGGAATACGATTTGCAATTTTTTCACAATCCCCTAATATCACTTTATATTGAATAGTGTCAATCCCATTCCAAATGTAGTGATAAAGGGTGTCATCAAGCTCAACATTTTGAAGATGTCACCTTCTTTCTCTTTGAAACATTTTTTTTGAATATAACTTTTGAAGGTTTCAGGTACTCCATCTATATTCTTATTTTGACATCTTTAATGAAACAAACAAACATATAATTATATATCTACAGCTAATAAAATCGAGATAAATTAACCTACAAATTAATAAAATGAATTTAATAAATCAACATACCTTTTTTAATGCAACAAAAAATTGACTCAATGTTGTTTTAGAGCTTGCATCTGGATAATTGAGTCTAACATCCTCCCAACTCTTCTCATTCAACATCGTAACCATTTCCTCTTGTATTCTCATATAAACCTTGTGACTAAATAAAAAAAAAAAATGTTATAACAATATACAGAATAAAATACATTCTTATGTTATATAGAAAAAAATAATTTTTTAATCATAACATAAATAAAAAATAAATCAATAGACTTAATTTATAAATTCATCACACATTTCCTACATTGATAATTAATCTGACCTTACATGTGATAATATAGCTATGACAAGTTTCTCATCCTTCACTTCTTGCATTGTTCTCCAAGGCGTTATAATCATATCATATGGCATCTTTTTTTATTTCAGGACCTGTCTTACTTGTGCTATCTAATAAGGTTCAGACTTTCTAACCTTCTGATTTTTTATACCAATATTTTCCCATAGCTTGAAGATATCATCTACCAAATCCCATATTTTTGTAGTTTTAAATCCAAATTGGAATAGCTATCCATATCTCTGAATGCATCACTTCCTTTGCGATTTTTTACTTTTACACTTTCCTCATCAATTGGGAAGCCTATTTCCATACAACATTCCTTCCTAAAATTTGCATCAATGTTTGATCTCTCCCCACCACATATTACAGAAAAATCATTATGGATAAATATCACCCTCTGAATGAAATCATGGAAATCCTATACTCATTATTTGTGTTATGATCCCATGCCAATAACTTTGATTCTCCATCTGTTAAACGAACATAAATTACACATCTGACTGTTTCAAAAATAGGGTTATTGGGATACACTTGCATCAATTCTCTTCTAGCCTATGCAGAATTATTTCCTCCAATCACATAATATTTATACTCAAAAAATTTTAACCTATCAAATGCATCCTTGGTAGGAACTTCCATTGGGTCAACAAGAACTAAGTAGTCAACCACATGTGTATATGGATTGTGCCTATTCAGTTCTTTCAAATTGTGGATATGCAACTGATGTTGTTTTCTAATTTGGTATTTTTCTTGGCCTTTTGTGGGTTTATAAAGCTGCTTCACATTAAACATAAATGTATGGCCCTAATCAACCAAGTTGTTCCTCCTTATTCTATCTCGAATGGTATTTTGCATCGTTTTGATAATACCATCTTCTAGATCAACACCTGGTGTTTTTATTTCTTTGCTACCTTTAGGAATTCCATTATGATATTCAGAGGTACCTATCAAATCTTCTTCATCAACAACCTTTACTTTCCTCTTTTTACGATTTAAATGAGTTTTACCTAATTCAACAATCTCTTCATAATCACTAGGAATGAAATCATCATTGGGCATACCTATTTTTTTCTTATGTTGTTTAGTCTTCTTCTGAGGAACATAGGTAACCTCATTGGCATTATTCTTAATGACATCGTCATATGGAGTTTCCATATATTCAAATGTAACCCTTTTATCCTTTCTAGAATGATGACTTTCATTTATTCTTTGTTTTCTCCCACAGCTTCAACTTCCATTACTCTTTGCTTCTCTAATTTCCTTCCTTCCCGTGCCTTATCGACATGAAAGGAATCGATGACTTCCCTGATATTTCTCTCCGTAGAATAAATCACCACTAACATATCTGAAATCCACCTAACAAAATCCTGTAAAAATAAATACATCATTTCCATTGTTAAATAAGATTTAACAATTATCATGAAACTTATAATAATACATGTTACAAAAATAAGAATAAGAAAACTTACATTGCCCATCTCAATGTATGTCACAATCATGGCACATAATTCTGTGAAATTCTCTTACCTTTTATAATTTCTCATCTTCAAAGAATATATAATATTGAGATATGTCTTTGATTGTTTCAACAGTGCATAAAAAATATATGTTCCTAGAACCAAACATATATATCATAACATGCCAAGTGACTGATAGTTTGTTTGGACATGTTCAAGATCAACACAATACAAAATGATTCTTTCTCCATTGGTGGCTTGTTTGTCTTTAAGATACCAAGAATGCTCCATTCTACTCTCACCAATGACAGTTTTCAACTCTCTAACATTCTTCATTGCTCTTGTGACCTTGGTTGTTGGGCTAGCATTTTATTGCCTAGCATTCATGGATGTCCTAACTGGGATTTTAGATGCCATTACTGCAGGTCTTGTTCCATATATATTCATAGATATTTTTTTTCCTGCCATTTGTCCTATATAAAATATAAAAAAGCACAAATTATTCAAGGAAAAAACAAAATATATGTTTTTCATGGAAAAAAATAAAGTTAAATTAAAATTATCTAAAAGCTTACTTTTTCTAAGACACAAAATAAAAATAAAAAACACAAACAAAATACTAAAGAAAAAATTGTATAGAAAAAATCAAAACCCAAAACACTTTAAAAAAAAAACAAAAAACCACATTAAATAACAAAAACAAAAGAATTACACATGTGAAAAAAATTAAAAGAAAAAAAAGACAATTAAAAATAAAAAATACTTTTAGATAAAAAAAAATAAGCAAAAATATTTAAAAATTAAACAAATTTTATAAAAATATTAAGCTTTAAAAACAAAACTTTTAATTTTATAAAAACATATATATTGAAAATTAAAAATTAATAAAACAAAATAAAATTCAAAACTTTATATGAAAACAAAAACAATTTTTTTTTTTTTTATATTCAAATTCAAATTCAAATTTTTTTTTTAAATTTAAATTTGCGTTGTCTTCCGGCGAACTAGGGCATAGTGATGTCAGGAATCACCGTCGGTGCCCACATGGTTGGGACTTGGGCACACAGACATCGGGGGCGATGCCTGGCATCATCCTCCCCCAATCGATCGATATATAATGTTGGTTATCTGTCAATCGACCGGGGGAGGGTGATATCGAGCATCGCCCCTGGTGCCTGCACGACCAAGTCCCAAATGAGACTTGGTGCTGTGAGTGAATTTATTTTAAAATTAAATTAAATTTAAAAAAAAACAATGAAATGAAATTAAATTTATTTTCAGTTTTTTTGGGGGGTTCTGTAGGTTTTGGCTTGTTGGTCAACCAAGCCCCCGACAGTCTCGTGGCCAAGTCTGATCACAAACTTGGTCCCAAGGTTCCTGGGGAGATGCCCTGCATCGTTCTAGTGACCAAAAAGAGAAAAACACTTAAATTGTTTTTAAAAACCTAAAAATAAACTTTTAAAAGCAGTAAAATGGTAATTTTTAAAAGTTTTTTTTTTTAAATTAGGCTTGAAGTATAGTAAATTTAGGGGTTTTTCGTCATTTTTTAGACTTAAAATGTAATAAATGTTTCTATAAATTCTTTGCAAAATATATATAAAATTGAAAATTCATGATCTATTTCAAAAAAAATATAAAAATTCACATGAAATTTAAGGTTTTCAATGCTTTGCATAAATAAAAGGTTTAATTTGTTTTTTTCCTATAACATATAAAATAAAAATAAAAAAATAACCTCTGAAATGTGTAGTCTCTCCTGGTTGAATTCCCTTGATGTTTCTCCCTTGTATCTTTCTTCAAAGTATTTAATTAACATTGCTCGATTACTCCAAAATATTTAACAAATGCTGCTCAATAGTTGATGCGATGTAAAAAACAAAAAAAAGAGTGTGTATATATACCAACTACTATACCACTTGTTTGTTTGTTTAGTGCATACACACACACACACACACACACACACACATACACACAAACCATCTCTATGTTTAATCGATGTGGGATACATTAAAAAAGATAAAATATAATGTAATTAATTAATTTATCATGAATTAATAGAGTAAGATTTATTTAATACTGAAGGTAAAATATTAAAGAGGAAGCTTTAGGGAAATAATTTTGGGGAAAATTAGAAGGGATAATTCAGGGGGTAAATGTTTGTGAAAAATTGGAGGGAAACGTTTTTGGGGAATATTTGGAGGGAAAATTTGGGGGAAAAACTTTTGGAAAAAATTTGGAGGGAAATTGTGAGAGGGAAAATTTGGAGGGAAATGTTCACTCCATAAGATATAAGAATGTCCTTGGGAGGGTGGGTATTTTCACCATTCTATGTTTGTAGTGAGCATTGATGGCTTCATCAAATAGAGAGGATTTTATTTCTGTAGCATCAACATCTTGTTCACATGCCTCCTCTTCCGAGACTAACAAATGTGGTGGGAATTCTTCTAATGTAAATGAGGAGTCATATGTTTCACCTAGTGGGAAGTTTGATCATAGTGAAAGAAATGATATTGAGCATATTGATCGAGAAAGTCCTAATTCTGAAGACTTTGAAGGAACTAGTGATGAAGGGCAGAAATATGGTAAAAAAGACAATGAATATTTTCCTCCAAATCAGGATTTCCAAGGTACTACTGATGATGATGAATATTTTCGTCCGAGTGAGGATTTTCAAGGCAGTAAAGAAGATGATAAATATTTTCTTCCAAGTGAGGATTTTCAAGGGAGTAAAGAGAAAGATGAATATTTTCCTCCAAGTGAGGATTTTGCAAGTACTGATGAGGATAATGAAAATTTCCCTCGGAGTGAGGATTATCAAGGTAGTAAAGAGGATGATGAATATTTTCATCCAAGTGAGGATTTTTAAGGTATTAATGAGGAGGACATAAATTTTCCTTCTAGTGAGGATTTGCAAAGCACGAATAAGCATAATGGATATTTTCCTCCAAGTGATGATTTTGAAGGTACAAATGAGGAGGAAGAAGATATTTCTCGAAGTGAGGATTTTGAAGGGACTAATGAACATGATGAAGATTTTCCTCCTAGTGAGGATTTTGAAGGGACTTATGAGGATGGTGAAGATTTTCCTCCAAGTGAGGATTTTCAAGGGACTAATGAGGATGCTGAAATTTTTTCGTCCAAGTGAGGATTTTGAAGGTACTAACATGGATGGTGAAGGTATTGTTTCAGTAGGATAAATTAAAGGTTCCAATGAAGATGATGAGGAGTTTCCTCCAAGTGATTATTTCCAAGGTATTAATGAGAATGCTGAATATTTCCCTCCAATTCATCATTTTGACGGAAGTAATGAGGATGATGTAGAAATTACCTCAAGTTGGGATTTCAAAAGTAGTGAAGATGATTATGTCGATGGTGGACACTTTCTTGCAGGTGATTGTGTTTCTAATGATGAGATTGATATTCCTCTTCTCAATGAGATTATCAATGAAGATGATGATGTACCTAGGAATGGAGATAATGTTCTAAATTATTCAGGTGCAACAAATCAAGGTGATCAACAATCTCTTATCCAGTTTCCTCACAATGTTATGTATGATTATAGTGAGAATTATATTCCTCCTAGTTATGATGTTGAAATAGTGGAGAGATTGCAAATAAATATTGTGTCTAGGACAAGGACTAGACCTTTTTATATCAATCCAAATCATTCTAGTTATACAAGGTCTAAGAAAGAATTTCTCACTAAATCATTTTCCATTGGTGATTTGATTTCTAGTTATTGTTGTTAAAAGAATTGCTTGAAAAGTATAGACTACATGTATGTCTTGTAGAAAAGGAAAAATTATTTGTCATTGAATAAGAGGATGAAAAATTCATATTTAGTGGTGTGCATGATATCTACGAAGATAGGGCATGATTATTGCAATGGTAATCTTTTACTTTGCAGAAAGGATTTAAAAAAATTCCACTCAATTGGTAATCTTTGTCTATCAAGGATCCAAACAAGATTGGAAAAATATCCAACTTTTATTTAAAGGTACATCATGGATGAGAGATTGGCCCATTAAAAAACACTGCATTGTCATGGATGTGAGACTTCTTTTCCAAACATGGAGAGTCTATTCAAAATAGAGACACAATACATATTCTAGATAATTTCTGAAGGAATGAAGTCTACAAGTTATACAAAGAATATGTTGAAAGTGTTGAAGGAAATCATAATTTTATTTCATATGAATATTTTACAAGAGTGTGGAAGAGAAAATTCAACAATGTTCGTATTCCTAAGAATTCAAGGATGGGGATTTGCGGTATATGTGCTTCTCTTAAAGAAATAAGAGATAAATATGAAAGAGTAGAAAGAGGTATATATTTACAATTTCTTTTTGTTTAAATTTGATATTTATCAAATATGAAAACATATTATCAATATTTTCATTATGTGTCATGTGCAGATTCTATAGTCAAAGCATGTAAAAGGCACAAGGGTGTCGTAATGAACAACTCACTCTGCATTCATAATAAGATATATACAATAATAATTGATTGTAAAAATGATGATGATATTACAAGGATAGGACCTCCCTATATGTATGCCCTTTTATGGTTTTATGAAGAGTCGTGACTTTTGGTCATGACCTTTTATTAAATTAATGTTTAATTTTACTTTTATTTATTATTTTAATGTCTATATATTATATTATTTATTTATTGTGGCATTGTTCTTCACTTAAATTTTTCTTTTTCCTAAAAGCAATGATAAGGAGGGATGTAATTGGAGAAAGTGCTCTGATTCCCATACAACACCTTGTTTTGGTATATTTTTCCATTTAATCAAATATTCCTTGATTACTCGAGAATGTAATCTCTTTTCTCGAGTGGCGATAATGGCTTCGGGCTCTAAAATGATTATTTCTTCCTCATCCAACATAGGAAGTATAGTTTGTGGATTTTTTTGTTTCCCCAAGACTCTCTTTAGACATGATACATGAAATACGTTGTGGATACAACTTTTATGTAGTAAATCCAACTAGTAAGCTACGTGACTGATTTTTCTATTTATTTGATATGGTTCATAAAATTTTGGAGCCAATTTATTCTTCCCATGTTTTTTAACGGATAATTGTTTGTAAGGTTGAAGTCTCACAAATACCCAGTCTCCTACTCCAAACTATATTTCTGTTCGGTTTTGGTCTACTTGTTGCTTCATTCAGTTCCTTGCAACTGTTAAGCTTTCTTTGAGTAACTGAAGGATTTTTTTATTTTTGTCTAAATGGTATTTTACTGATGCAAATTTAATGTGGTTGGTGTCCAACTCCTTCCATGATGGAGGTTTGCAACCATAGAGATCTTGGAAAGGTGTCATTTTAGTTCATGTGTGATAAGTGGAATTATACCACCACTGAGGAAGGTGTAACTATTGAAACCATTTATTTTGTTTATCGTAGATAAAACAATGAATATATGTTTATAAACATTTATTAATGAATTATTTTTTACCATCTGATTGAGGGTGGTAAGATGATCTCATATTGAGAGAGGTTCCAATCTGTTTGCAAAATTCTCTTCAAAAATTCCCTTTAAATTTGGCATCTCTATCATTGAAGATAACCTTAGGGAACCCATGCAATTTGTAAATATTTTTACAGAATATTTCAGCCATTTTTTTTGTTGAACCTGTTTTCCTTACTCCAATAAAGTGTGCATACTTAGTTAGTTTGTCTAATACTACTAATATTTTATCTTTTCCATTGGATATGGGTAGTCCTTCAATGAAATCCATTGAAATTTATTCCCATTTTTTGTTGGGAATGTGTAACGGGTGGAGTAACCCAGGGGTAGACACATTTTCATTCTTTCTCCTTTGAGAGAGATCACATTATGCTACATATTTTCGAATATCTGCATTCATCCCTTTCCCAAAAAATGATCTTCGTGCATTATAGTATGTTTTGAAAAATCCTGCATGACATGCATCTAGGAAATCATGACATTCTTGAAGAACCTTAGCTTTAAATATTGAGTTGGTATTTAAGTAGATTCTCCCTTTATACCATAAGATGTCGTTTTTCCATTCAAGCTTAAGATATTGATTTAAATTGTTGATTATAGAGAAATTCTTCGGGTTTTTCGCATACTCAGTTCATATTTCACCCAACCATTCTGGGATGGCTATCGATATTGTAAAAAACTATGTTTCTTCATCTTTTCATGATATGACATCAACCACGATGTTGTTTTTTCCTCTTTTATGTATAATTTCCATATCAAACGTGGAAATTTTCTCTATCCACTTTTGTTGTTCAGTTGACAATGTTTTTTGTTGTAACAAGTACTGGAGATTATTATGAGCTATGCGTATCAGGAACTTACTTCCCAATAGATAATGGGGCCCATTTTGTTAATGCATGCATGATGGAAAGAATTTCCTTGTTGTAAGTGGATTGTAAGCATTTTGTTTGATTTAATTTCCTGCTCTCAAATGTTATTGGGTTCCCATCTTGCATCAATATTTCTACAATTCCAAAACCTGACACGTCACACTCGATGATGAAAGGTTTGGAGAATTCAAGTGTTTCTAATACCGGGGTTGTAAACATAATGTTTTTTAAGTTTTAAAAAAAATTTGTGTTTCCACATTCCATTGGAAGGAGTTTTTCTTAAGGAGATTGGTTACAGGGGCGGTTAAATGAGCATAATTATTGACGAATCTTTGATAGTATCCTGCGAATCCTAGAAATCCTCTTAACTTGGATATGTTTTTGGGTTTAATCCATTCTGTGATTTCCTTGATTTTCTTGGGGTCTACCTTGACTCCTTTTTTGGATATGATGTGACCAAGGTACTCTACTTCCTCCTTGCCAAATGTACATTTTGACATTTTGGCATAGAATTTATTTTCCTCCAGAAGAGATAACACTTGTCCCAAATGTTTCATATGCTTCTCCCATGTTTTACTGTACACTAAGATATCATAGAAGAAGACAAAGACATGCTTTTGTAAGTATTGGTGAAATAATTCATTCATTTTTGCTTGGAAAGTGACGGGGTAATTAGTTAGCCAAAAAGGAATCACCTTGAATTCATAGTGTCCTTCATGTCTCTAGAAGGCACTCTTGGATACATCTTCTACTCTGAATCTAATATGATAGTACTCAGATATTAAATCAAGGTTTGAAAAATATCTTTCTCTGTGAAGTTCATCCAACATTTCATCAATAAACGAGATGGTAAATTTATTTATAATTGTTATTTTGTTTATCCGCCAGTAATCTATGCATAATATGAAAGATCCATGTTTCTTTCAAAATAACACTACTAGAGCTGCATATGGACTTCTACTTTTCGTGATGACACCACATTTTAATAGGTCTTGGAATAATCTTTGAATCTTTGTTTTGTGGTGATGGGGATATCTGTACAGTCTAACCTTGACTGGGCTTGATTCTGGTTTAACTTCAATTATATGTTCAATCCTTATTTGAGGTGGTAACTCCATGGGAAGATCTTGAAATACCTTCTTATGTTTTTGAATTAGATCTTGGATGCCTAATGTTATGGAGTCATCCTATTTTGATTCTTGTATTTCTTTGTTGTGGCATTGGATGAAGTATGTGGTTGCTCCTTTTTAGATCATTTTTTCCATTTGTTGCGACGACACAACCTATGTTTGTGGAGGTTGAAAACCATCTAATTTATAACTTTTCCCTTGCCACTTAAATTGGATGAAATTTTCCCAGTGATTGACTAAGTATGTGCCCAAGGTTTGTAACCATTGGAATTCTAAAACCACATCTACTCCTCCCAGAGGGACGATGTAGAGTTCTGATTCCAAATTGAAATCTTGGATTTGGAGTTTCACCTTATGGAATTTTCCAACATTTCCAATTTTTTTTTCTGTATGAAACCATTACTTTCATATATGGAACTGGATATACAAATAATTTGAGTTTCCTTGCAATCTTGATATCGAGGAAATTGTGGGTACTTCCAGTTTCGATTAGTAAGGTGACATTATCATTTTTTATATGTCCTTTTAATTTGAGAGTTTGTGGTTGGGTAATGCCTGTGATGGATGCAAGTTATATTCTTGGTGTGTTGTCTTGTATGAGTTTTGATGTGTCATTTTGGAAATTTTCCAATTCTTCATTTATTGATTATGTTGAGTTTGATTCGTCGTATTTTTCTACTTCACAAGTGTACACTTGTTTTGAGTTATATTTGATCTTACACCTATGTCTTGGGTCCCATTTCTCTCCACATCGTTTATATTTTCCTTCTTTTATTCTTTGGGACTCTAAAGTTATTCTTCTATCGCCAATTAGATTGGGTGGTATGTATTTGTCATTTCCTATGGTCTGAGGTACACTCCTTCTTGAGTAAACCTTGATGAATCTTGATTGGCCTTCTAGTTTTTCTTATGTGTCTTTTTCCTTGTGTATTCCTATTTCTACCGTAGTAACCTAATGTAATCTTAACTCATCTTGGATATGTGGTTTGAGAACACCTATGTAAGACTAGAGTAATTTATCATCAGATAGTCCAAATACTTGGGTGGCAAGAGATTCACATTGATGAATAAACTCATCTATGATGCCTTTTTGTTGTAATTTGGTCAGTTTTGAAAAAAAAATCATTTTTCGAAATCCCTTGGAATCTTAAAAAAAATCATTTTTGAAAGAATTCCAATTAAATGAATGAATTCTTCCTTTCCACCATAGATACCAATTGTATGCAGTGCCTTTGAGGTACATGGACTCATATTTAACATTTTCTTCATCTGTTGTAATATTGTATATATGGAAATATTCTTCATTTTTGTTAAACCAAGCCACACATTGGTTGTCGCCTCCATTGTATTTTGATAGTTCAATTTTGTCTTTGGGAGGATAAACTATTAAGGGTTTATGTTGTGATATAGGTTGGTAATTTTAATTGTAGGGAGGTGGCGGTGGCGGGGGTGATGTGTTATATGTGCTTGAGTAACTTGGTTGTGGTTAGGTGGCTTGTTGGCACCCTTGGCCTTTTATTTTATTTAAAATCTCATTAATATTTTCTTCCTGATGTTGTGTCATCACAACCAGACTTTGCTGCAAATCGCCATTTATTTCTCGTTTAAATTTTCCCAAAATTTGTTGTAGGTTAACCCCGAGTTCTTGAAAAATATTGTCTTTAAGATCTTGTTTTAGATTGTCCAATCCTTTTTGTAATTTGATTATGACTTCCGTTAAAAACATTTCTTTAATATTATGGGTCAACTCTTGTTTGCCTCATTTCTTTTTGTAACTCATCGTGAGTTTTTTGTATTAAATTTTCAAATGATTTTCTTTTGATTTTACACTCCTGATCTATTTTTCCCACTTGCGTTTTTAATTCAGACATCCTTCTGGTGTTTGGGGGTGAGTATTTTTCTGTAATTTTGATCTTCCTTAGGATATCCCCTTTTTAATTATTTGACAATAATTGCATGTAATTTACGGTGGAGGGATGTGAGTCGAGTTGTGGAGAGTGGAGGTGTATGGTGAGTGGATGATGAAAGGAATGATGAATGGGAGGGGGATGACATGGGATTGAGGTGAACACATACTATGGAAGAGTGGGGGGGGGACACAAGCTATGGGAGACGTGGCCATGGAATGGTGCGTGAGCTGCAGGATGGTGAGTGAGAGTGGGATGGAGAGTGGGAAGGGTAGTGGGAATGAGTGGGATGGAGAGTGATTGTGATATGGTGGGGAGGGTTATGGGAGGGTTTGGAGAGAGGGGGTGCATGGAAAGGGGAGTGGGAAGGAGTCCATGGGAAGGGGAGAGACTGCGATACGATGGGAAGGGTTACGAGAGGGTTTGGAGAGAGGGGTGTTCGTGGGAAGGGGAGTGGGAAGGAGTGTGTGGGAAGGGGAGTGGAGAGAGGTCGGTGTGTGGGAGTAGAGAGACTACGATTTGAGACTGCGGGTGAGGGGAAAATCATTGGGGTGTGGGGAATGATTGTGATATGGGTGAGCGACCAGATCTGATACCAATGTAAAAGACACAAGGGTTTCGTAATGAACAACTCACTATGAATTCATAATAATAATATATATATATATATATATATATATATATATATATATAATAATAATTGATTGTAAAAATGATGATGATATTACAAGGATAGGGACTGCCTATATATATTCCCTTTATGGTTTTATGAAGAGTTGAGACTTTTAGTCATGAACTTTTATTACATTAATGTTTAATTTTACTTTTCTTTATTATTTTAATGTCTATATATTATATTATTTATTTATTGTGACAAAGAACTTCAAGAACACAGGAATCAACAAAAGGGTGATAGGAAAAAGTTCACAAACATAGAAATAAGTGTTATGATGCTCCAAATAAATATATGGGTATGATAATTGAAGGCATGGACTAGAAAAAACACTTCTGCCACATTTTTTCCATACACCAAATAATTTACATGAAGATAATTTCATTCAGTTTCACTTGGTTGGTTGTATTGTTTTTAATGAAACAATGTGTCCAAGGGTTTACTTCACATCTCCAAATATTCATAGTGATGCAAATATGACCATCACAATATTTCTTCATGTGCTCAATCAATAGTATGTTAATCTTCCTCAAGTTCTATATCTAGATTTGGACAACACTAGTCGTGAAAACAAAAATCAATTTGTGTTTGGATATCTCAACATGCTTGTTGAACTAGGAATATTTCAAAAGGTTAAAGTTGGTTTCCTTCTTGTTAGACACATGCATGATCATATTGATCAAATGTCCAGTCGTTTTTCAGTAACATTGAAGAGGAAAAATGTTGGAAGCCTACCATCATTAATTGAATGTATTAAGAACTCATACATTCAAGAGCCTATTTTTCACATATTAGAAGAAACCGTTGACATGCGAAGATTTATCCAGGGATCACATGATGAAGAAAAGTGTATTGAGAAACTTAATGACATTAGCTTCCAACATCAATTTTGCTTGAAAAAAGTTGATGGGAAAACACTTATATGGGGAAATAAGTATTCAAGTACTGTAGAATGGGGGCCTTCATCAGGTTTGGAATTTTTTAAGTTCATTCCAGATCGTACCAATATTTGCATCAAATTTAATGCTATTACAATTAGTTGTCGAAATCCATAGTGCACGAAGACGTAATAGAGATCTAGATTGTTCTGAATGCTTGGAGGAAATAAAAAATTCCATTAAAGATACATATGAGTACTTTGATGTTGTTGATTCTGTTCGGTGGGATTCTTTTTTGAATGATCAAAGTGACATGATTTCAAACTCAACAAATGAAGATACATTTTTGAAGACTCCATTTATTTTTCCTCAAAATAGGTCAAATAAATCTAAAGAAGGAAACATTGTTGAACAACAGGAATCTCAAGATGCTATTAATTTTTCATGGCTAAAGGAAAGAGAAATGTATATTGGTTCTAGAAGATCACCAGAACGTGAAGCCATGGAAGATCTTTACAGGGGTTCAACACAATATATTAAAGATGGTTTCATGATTGTAGTCTTAGTGACTGAAGATCCACATGGTTATCCATTTTGGATTTCAAAGGTTGTAAGGATCGATAAATAAAATGAAGATGTTATAGCAGTTTAAGTGCATTGGTATGCAACAAGTACACAACCATTCAATGATGTGTACAAGAAAGAGATGGTGGTTGAGAAATAGAACAAAAAAAAGATAAAAAGAAAGGGTTAATATATAACTCATCATCGCACCGACCTCTTAAAATTAGAGAATGTTTACATTATTGTATGAATTCAATTTGAAAAAGAGAGGAACTCTTCAGTTCAGAACCATAAAGATTATCAAGAGGTTTCTACCCCAAAAAATAATTGCAAGATAGGCATATGCTGAACCTAGTCGTATATCAAACAGGATTTTGACATTTGAAATGTTGGGAATACATGTAGACTCAGATGGTGCACTTATTGATAATAGAGAATAATATGGATCATCTACATCTTCATCCAATCCTTCATCTGAAGACAATGTATATTCTGATGGTGTGTCTGAATCCATGGATGAATTTGATTAAGTGTATGGAACATTTTATGTATTTTTTATCAATATGATGTTTGTATGGTAACCAGAAATGAGTGTTCTCAATTACATATGATCTTACATGAAGTTATGAATCATTTATATGTTTTATGAATTATATGTTTTGAATATGGAGAATATATAACAAAATTTCTTACCTCTTTTGTTTTGAATATGGACAATGTAACGAAATAATTTATGTTTCATTAAATGTGATTTGTATAGACTTGTTTATTTAAAATAAAAACATATTTTGAAGTTATGTTGAATGTTGACATCTGAAATGGTGATATTTTCATGCCATTATGTATTATCTTGTGGTTGCAATGATAAACCAACCTTAAAAAAGTAAATATTTAAGGGTTGATTTTATGATTTGGTTTATAACAGTGATAATTTTTTACACCACTTTCAAAAATATGTTAATTTTTAGGTTTTGGTTGCAATGGTACTTTCCATAGTAGGATAAGGTTTCAAATGAGGTATAACTTTAATGTTTAGAAAAAATGTTTTTCTGTCGGTAGCACCATTGTTTGATTTAGGTGTTGATTTTAAGGTTTTTCTGAGCAACTATAGTCATGTTTTAGGCCATGCTTGAAATTTTTTTGTAATTTTAACCTTAAAAAAAAGGGGGGTGTTACCAATAGCACCACTTTTTGATTTGAGGGTCGATTTTGTGGTTTTTTATGAAAAAATATCGGTTTTAAGGGCTACAGTTCTCGTTTTGAGGTCACAGTTATCGTTAAGTTGGTAAATTATTTTTGGACTTTATCATGGAGAGAATAGTACTTGATCTCAATGTGCTTCAACATGTCATGGAACATGGGGTTCTATGAAAGATTCACATAGCTCTGATTATCACAATATATCATAGTCGAATCCAACACCTAATCAAATAGTCCAGAAACTAGCTTACAAAGCCATACTACTTCCATACACGCATCACAAGTTGCAATATACTTTACTTCTGCAGTGTTGAGTGAAACATAATTATATTTCCTAATAGCCCATGATATCATAGCAGATCCCAAACTTAAACGTATAGAGGAAGCACTCTTTCTTTCATCTACACTCCCTTCCCAATCTGAATTAGTAAATCCATACAATTGTACATCATTGTTTGAGGCATATCTCAAACCATAGTTTGTCATCCCACGAAGATATCTCAAAATATGTTTTGCATCTATCCAACGCTCATGTCTAGGTTCCATCTAGAACTGACTCAATGTTTTCACAACAAAGAAAATGTTCGACCGGGTATTAACCAAATACATCAATGAGCCAATCAACTGTCAATACAGGGATGAGTCTACTGGATCAGAAATAGAGTCTCTCAACTTCCTCATATCTATCGCCATGGAAGTTTCCATGGATTTACAATCCATCATCCCAAACATTTGAAGGATATTTACAAGATACTTCCCTTTTCTTAGGAATATTTTACCACGCTTCTGCCATATTTATAGTCCCAAATAATAATGCATGGGACCAAGATCCTTCATATCGAATTCAAAGTCTAGCTTCTTCTTACAATGAATAATGAGAGGATATGTACATGTCAGAAACAAATCATCAACATATATTAGTAGGATCACAGTTGAATCATGTAAATGTGTTGAACCTGCACTGAATAGATCTATCTAGAAAATACGACACACATTTGCAGAGAGAAATTAAGAGAGAAGAAAAAGGAGAGAAAGAATGGAAGAATTCTCATTAACCATATTCCACACTCAAAGAGTTAATAATTTACAATATATATAGGATACATGAGTAAATAAAGTTCCATAGTGGTGGTCTAGAGTGATCTGGACACACACCATCAGTTACAAGAGTAAAATTCCATCTAGTCTAGTCTCTCAGGCAGTTACGGAAGTGAACTGCCATCTAGTATGAGTTAACTAGTCTATCAGTCTTTAGTTAACTGACTGAAATAGAGTGAAGTGAGGAGGAGCTCAAGGAATCATGAATAATGTGTTAGTCTGGTGATGATCCCAAGGAAAATGTGCATTATCTAGTGATGATCCCAATATTTCATGGTGATAATCTCAATGTAGCATCTAGACTCCACTTAGCTAATCAAATTGAAGTGAAAACAGAAGAGAATATTCTCCTAGAGGAATATTCTCCCTAAAATTTAGGAGACTCGATAATGACTAATAAACATAGGGATAACCTCAATAAAAATAAAACCTAGGTGTGTGTGAATTATTCCAACACCCCCCATGAACATCACTATGGTGAAAATAAATAATGGGTCCCAGTAATGAGGCCATGTTAGGTACCCAAATACAAAAAGATACACTGAAATAAATGATGAAAGAGGGAAAACCTCATGGAACNCCCCCCCCCCCCCCCCCTCAAATTACAATGAATAAAAAAAGGAGAGAAGGAACACAAAGCAGTTACTAAGAAACCTTGTCCTTCACTCCAAGAAGACCTCGCAATTGTGAAAGTTTGTGCTCGTTGAAGATTTTGTTGAAGATCTAGATAGAAGAAATAAAATAAATTGATTTCTTCATTCTTGGATTTATTTGAAGGTTCTTCATCATTGGTATTTGATGCATGGTGTCTTTCCTTTCTCTTATTTTCTAGTTTAGGAAATTCCCTTTTGTAGTGGTCATATTCATAGCATCCATAACATTGTACCTTTGACATATCTCTCTTATAATTTGATTTCTTCCTTGAGCCAAATATTTTCTTGCCTTCATGTCTTTTGAACTTTGTTGCATAGGCTTGATCATCCTCTTCCTTTTGAGATCTTCCCTTTGAGTTCATCCATTTCTCTTCTTGTATGCAACATGTCCAAATTTCTTCAAGCGCTGGAAACTCCTTTCTTATATTCATGCTTGCAACAAATGTATCCCATGATCTAGAAAGACCTTTAATTCTTATATCCACAATTTCATTTTCTGGAATAAATTCTTCAATGGCTTGTATTTGATCTCTCAAATGAGAAATGATCACAAAGTATGAGGCTATAGTGTCATCCTTAGTCATCTTTGTGTCACGAAGATCATTCTTCAGAGTCACCACTTGTCAAATATTTCTGACTGCAAGGAGGTTAGTTAGGGAATTCTACATCTTTTTGTATGAGTCAAGATTGGATATGTAGGGTATCAAGTGATATTTTACATATTCCACAATGATACTCATAGCATTGATGTTATTTTCCTTAAAATTCTCCATTGCTGAAATGTTTTTAGTTTCATTCTCTTTTCCTGCTTCAAACTTTGGTTCCATGATCTTTCCCTTCATGATGTCTACAAATTTGTTCTTGGTAAGGATGAGGTGAATCCTTGTCTTGCATGTTCCAAAGTTTCAAGCTCATTCTAGATTGCTTTTTTTCTTCATGGAGTAAGTCGTGACTATCTTTGACTTTGACTTTGACTAAAAAATTAAACCTTGACATTTTTTCTAGCTGAAGGTACCAAGAGGTGCACTAGGATAAGGCACAATATAGTGTATGAGAATAATACCTAACTTCTCACTTGAAGTGTCCAAATATTTAGGTTAGGGTTTGTTGCATCTACAAATTCAGAAACCCTAGTTGTAGCTACAACTGGTGCCATAACGAGCTTTCCAAGGAACTGCTTCTCTACCTTCTAGTGGATAGACTATTTTGAAGATAGTGTGGGCCCATAACCTATTAAAATATTCGTTGTTCTTGTTTCACCATAGAAAATATCACAATATTTTAACCCAACCATTGGGATGCAACCACCCCCGATCACTGTAACCTTTGCCAAATAGAATGATTCTGGAAGCAAAACTAAACCCAATAGATAACCAAGAGAGAGCACATATCTCTCTGAAAGATAATGCACCAAGCATAAAGTCCCAAAGCCATAAAGCAAGACCAATAGCCAGCTGCATCCGTTGCATCTACACTCCTCCTCTAGACTTGTGCACCACTTGTCTTGTGTGATCTTGTGAGTGTGTGTGTGTTCAAATGAGATCAAGCGCCCTCTATTTATAGTTCTCCTTGTCACTTGTCTAGGCCAAATTCTCCTTTTGGAGAATAATACTTTGATATTAACTCTTTTACTGAGTTGACTTGTCTTCTAGAGTTTCTACACATCTGTTTAGGGTTTCTTTAGCTTCCATAATATTCTAATCTAGTAAGAGGTTACACATGGAGGTTGATACCTCCCACAACTACCATAATATCAACATATATAAATATAAGTTAATATCTAAATCTCCTACAAAATTTGTAAAGGTATGCTGGAGATGTGGAAAATAAGGGAACTACAAGAAGAAATGCAATCCAAAAGTGTTGAGAAAAGGGAGAGATTTAATGATGCTCCTTCTATAGAATAAAAAACCTCCATGGATTAAGGAGGGGATGTGTAATTTCCTTCTTCAAGAAAACATGTATATCATGAGGCATGGATGATAGACTTAGGTGCATCCTTTCATATGAATCCTCACAGGGAGTGGTTCTACGAATATTAAAGGTATGATGGAGGTGATGTTTTCCTAGGTGATGAATCGATAGAAAAAATCGTAGGATGAGGAAAATTCAAGTTGAATCTCATGGATGGAAGGAATAGAACACTCCCTAGTGTTCTGCACATCCTAGGATTGGCCAAAACTTTTATTTCTATAAGAAAAATCAATAATGCAGGGGTAAAAATAATGTTTGAGAAAGAAACATGCATGATGGTTTGAGGATAAATGTTTTTGTTGAAGGGTGTTTTGATTGAAACTTTGTATAATATGTACAGAATCATTATTAGTGATGGGTGAAATAGTTTCATTGTTCCTAAGATTGGAGCTGAAGAAGAAAAATATCCTATAGTCTTTGGAAAAAATATTATGATGTGGCATCAAATACTGGGGCATATCAGAGAGAAGGGCCTTCAAGTGCTACATGGTAAAGGTATGGTTGAATGTATGGAAAATTTATCTCTATTTTTTTTTATTTATGTGATCATTGATTATATGGGAAGAAAAATTATGTAAGATTCTCCTCTGGTGCTATGAGGGAAGATGGAATTTTATAGTTGGTGCACAATGATATTTTTGGACCTATGTCGGTTCCATCATCTAGAAATTATGTGTACTATGTCTAATTTATAGATGAATTCTCAAGGATTACATGAATTTATTTCCTCAAGAAGAAATATGAATTCTTTGACATGTTTAAAGAGTTTAAGGCTCTTTTGTAGAATCAAACAGAGAAAATAATTAAGGTGTTGAGGATGAATAATGGTGGAGAATTTTGGAGAAATAAATTCAAAGAATTATGTAATAGGTGCATTATAGCAAGGAAAAAGACTACTCCATATACACCTCAATAGAATGGATTTGTAGAAAGGACAAACATGACATTGATAGAAAAAGAATGTTGCATGCTCGACAATGTCAGGTTAGGAAAGGAATTTTGGGTAGCGGTAGTGGGTAATACATGCTACCTAGTTAATCGATCACCCCCATTAACGATGGATGAATAGAATCCACACAAGGTATGGACTGGTAATAAACCCTCTATAACACATCTAAGGGTATTTGGATGTGATGCATATGTTAATGTTCTAAAGGAAAATATGATTAATCTAGATAAAAATGATGAAACATGTATATTTATTGGGTATAAAGATGGTTTGAAAGGTTATAAGTTTTGGAACCTATAAACTAAGAAGGTAGTGTATAGACAAGATGTCGTATGTAGAGAAATAAAATATGTTTCCAAACAAGAAGTCCTACCAAGGAAGGAAGAACCAGAGAAAATAGAGTTTCAGTTGAAGGATAATGAATCAGACTCCATAGAAGAACAAGAATAAGAAGAAGAATATCATCATGCTCCAGTATTGAGGATATTAGTTCAAGAAATAAGCAAACCATAAAGGTATACTCCACCTAATTTCCATTCAATTTTTTATTTTTTTATTACTGAAGACGATCCTAGAGTTGTTAGGGAGGTAGTGGATTCAGAGGATGGAAAACTATGAAAAAAAGGCCATGGTTGAGGAAATGGGAGCCTCAAACAAGAATGAGGCTTAGGATCTAGGGGATTTTATGAATGGAAGAAATCCCATTGGGAACAAATGGGTGTTTAAGAAGAAGTTTAATTAATGCAGGCACCACCTGCCCATACTAAGCAGATCTTTGATTCCGCCATTTCCTGTACTGGAATCTTTCTTGCATATGGTCTTGATCATTCTTTGACAGGGCTAAATTAGCTAACTGTCACTAACATTTGCAATTTGGTTCGATTTGGCAGAACTATTGCCGAATTTGTCAAATTGCCGAATTTGTCAATTTAAGCACCTTTGTTTTATTAGCACCCAACGGAAATG
>ML797301.1:218972-233792 GCA_009831015.1 Picea engelmannii | reverse complement strand
CTCCTTGCTCATTGTGATCTGCAACCAAACCATCTCTACAAGCTGACTCTATCAACTTGTCCTTGAATACCATACTAAGCCCTTCCATGCTTAGTCTTCCTCTGGTATTCCTGTGGATTCCCTTTCCTGGAACCTTCACCTAAACTGAGAACTGAGAAGTTATCTTAGTGTATATGATTTATGGGCCTTGATTCCCTAGACTATTGACTATGTAACCTTCTAACCCATGTATGAAAATAAAAAAAACAAGTGGGAAAATTTGGGGTATGTGTTATATTATTTGCATGACTAGACATAGTGTTCACATTGTTCCAGGCATGTGGGGGGTCATAGGGGGGAAGATCCCCCAAAATTTTCTTTTGTCATTTTTTGCATCTATTTCTAGCGGTTTTACGACACATGGTTTTCGCCGATGGTTTTCTAATTATTGTTAATGAATTAGGTTTTTTGACTAATCTGGGTCAATGGATTAGGGGTTTTGGATGCCATAGGATCCTATACATATATTTTATTGTAAAAAATGAATATGATATGATGAATAGAATATTATAGGTGTAGGTCTAACCATGTTGTTGGATTTCCTGGTTTGGGTTTCCAAGGTAAAAATATATGTGTAATGTGTGTGCCATTGTATCTTTTTTGTTTTATTAAGAATCTACTTATAGTGATTAATTGTACAAGTTAAAAATATACAAAAGACTCCATGATGTCTTCATCAAAATGAAAGATTGGTATGTGAGAACCTACACTACTAGATGAGGTAGTGGAAGATGGGGTGGTGAAAACAATATCAATGCCATGGAAATGAGAAGTATGGTTCACATATGCAACACCTATAAATGTAGACTAAAGGGTACTTTCATATTGTACATAAGATCAAAGAAGAAACTACTTTCATAATGTACATAAAAATACAACCTAAGAGGATGTTATTATCCAAAGGGGCATCGATAACCTCAACTTCAACTAATACTTGTTTTCTTTTTAACTAGATGGGATAGTTATGGTATAACCCTTCTAGATGCGAAGACCTGCCATCATACACAAAAAGGGAAATTGTATATGGAACAAGCTCAGGTGAACCTAATTGCTTCTAGACTTGGGATGACATGCTTCATGTGGGCGTGCCTTCATCAATGATGCATAGATGAATAACAACATTCTTGATGAAAAATGGAATTTGAAAGGCCACTAAAGGTGGTAATCGAAAGGTATCGACTTTGTCCATGCCAAACATGATTAACATATCATTTGAAGGATAAAAAACACTCAAAGTAGATAGTAAATCCTACCTTTGTGAATTACATGTATGCATGACTTCTAAGGATGATATCGTTGCATGGGACTAAGTTAAGTCATATACTATGATGTAATTATGGGATTTCCATGAATGAGAGTTGGGGGAATTCTTCCTTAATGGAACCTTAGGTACCTCAGAAGGTAGGTACAAACTTGGGTGAGGAATATGTAAAGATCCATTATTGGATAGATGGAGATTATAAAAATCATTAGGGTGTGCTTCAAGAGGCATACCATACCTATGGGATCGGGTGGTCAAGTTGACATTGGCCAAATACAGGTAAAGGATTTGGAAATTCCCATTACCAGGAGCAGTGGAAGTGGGATTTGATCGAGAAGGAATGACCTATAGACTGGAAACAAATCCATGTTTTGGAAATGATTTCTCAACATAGATGGCTATGATTATGAGGGTGGGGTGGGTTTACTATTAATGCACTTGGCGACATTACCCACTTCCCACATATGACACATATCAAGTAACAACAAAAATTCATGGGTATAATGTCTATAGATACCAGAAATGGCACAAGGTCTATTGGTATGAAGATTCTTATTTTTCCCCTGATTGGGATGGGGATTGTTAGCCTGGACTTAGGTTGCCAGAGGTTGATTTTACCCAGCATTGGAATTAGGTTGTTGATTTGATTCCCCTAGTTTTGGTTATTATGATTTCCATTCGCCTTTTTCTTCTTATTTTTCTTATCGAGGGTGTTAACTCCTCAAATAAACTGCTGGATTTATTTGTTTTTCTTAGATGATAGGTTGTAACCTCTAGTCATTTTTTGGGTTTCTATAGTTGCAAAGCTTAGGTTTCGGTTTTTGTCTTAGAAAATAATGTGATCCATGAAGCCTTCTTTTTCAAAATTTGCATATTTCACTTTCAACAGCTAACATATGTCCAAAAGTTGAGTTTGCGCTGTGGAAAGTGTCGACTTTCCACAGCTAAGGAATGCTTTTCATTAGTTGATGCGCTGTTGAAAGTGGTGAATTTCAAAAGGTCCAAAAATCAAGTCGCGGGTGGCACGCTGTTGAAAGTACCTACTTTCCGCAGCTACGGAGCAGTGTTTGCAAGGTCACGCGCTGTTGAAAGCGCATACTTTCCACAGCTACGGAGCAGTGTTTGCAAGGTCACGCGCTGTTGAAAGCGCATAATTTCCACAGCTAAAGAGTGTTTTTTTTAAATAGTGGTGTGTTGTTGAAAGTGAATACTTTCCGCAGCTAACAAGGGTTTTCCACAGAGTCGCGCGCTGATGAAAGTGGCAAGCGAACAGTTGACAGAGGCGCTTTCTATGGGTCGTTGTTGAAGGAAGCGAGAATCACGTGCGTGATATCCACGTCTGAAAGTAATGATGATATGATCATCCCACGTCAGGAAAATCAAAGGCATGCGCTAATAAGAGTGGGAAATGATAGAAACTCAATTATTCATGTTAGGATATGACTGTAATTTGAATCCGACCTAGAACTCACGCTCAACATTCATGGCATCCAGGAAGGCAAATACGAGTTCGGTGATGCAGGTACAGATGAGGTACCGTCGGCCTGACACCATCAAATCAAACAGTGGTTTCATATCACAAATTGTTTCCGGAATGCTGTGGAAGTTTTCATTTGTTTCAAAATAGAGACGAAGCCTGAACTTCTTTCAAAAGCGCAGAACCTCGGCTCGACTGGCAGTTACAGGAGTTACAATTTTCAAGTTTTTCGAGCTACAAGATGGTGAGAAAACGCAGCGGTGCTCTACTCAAGAGAGAGATGGATAACCTGTCCTTTCTACAATCACATCCCGAAGTCCAGAAGCATTTTTCAAATGCAGGGTGTATGGAATTCGTCGAAAGGTTGCAAGTTGGGTACCACCAGGTCACAGCAGAAGCCTTTGCCAGGACTTTCGATGGCAATAAATCTCGCGTCGGGTCCATGGAAATGAAAGTGGATGGGGCTGTCATTGCCGTAGATACAAGTTTACCAAGAATTGGTCAGAGCTGGTTTAAAACCACAGCTCCCAAAAATTTGGATTTCAGGGTCTATTTGAAAGAGGGATACAGACACAAAACATGGAAAAAAGGTATGCTAGTTTCATATCTAGATGAAGAATGGCAGGAATTGTTCAAAGGTATCCAATTGTATATTACATCGGAGGGAAGATATGATAAACTGATGATGTACCACATCAAATTACTGGATCATTTCACAGGCAAGACCCCTATTAATTTGCCTTATTTCCTATACCAAAGTTTGATTAAAGTCTGCAAGAGGATTAGAGCCCAACCATTGAGCATGAAAACTAATATGTGTCACCTTGGCCTCATAAAATTGATTATCCTGGAGGAATTGAAACAACAAGGAAGGAGCTGGGAGCACTTTTTGTTCTGGGAAGGTTTTGAAACACAGAACCAGACTGCAAATGAACATGTGAAGGGTTCAAAGAAACAATCATCTCCTCAAAGAAGTTCAAGAAAAAGAAGGACCTTGCCAGGGCCTTCAGAGGACAGAATATCTGGATCAAAGCATCACAGGTTGAAGAGAAAGTTGAACTTTGAGCAGGCCACAGAGAAAACTACACATCATAATATAGGGCATCCTACAGAGCAGAGTACAGGGAAGAATATACTTAACTTGCCCTATTCAGATTCAGAATCAGAGCAGCAAGACCAATGCCCTGTCATCAAGAGTTCTGAGCAGTCAGCTAAGTGTGCACAGAACTATGAAACCTTCAGTCAGATAGAACAAGGAGAATCATCAAAAAACTCCAAATCAAAGAAGTCCCAGAAGATCAAGCATCTCAAGGAGGTAATTGCCCAGCAAGAGGTCTTGGAGCGGGTGATTAAAGAAAGGTATAATAAATTATCTGATAACTTCGCCAAGACCAATGCTGCGTTTGAAAGATTGGCTAAGGAAAGTGTCAGAGAGAAGAAGAGGAAGAAAAAACTCACCAAAGACTACAACAGCTTGTGGTGGCTTGAAAAATGCCTCAAAAGGCAAATAAGGAGGTTGAAACATAAACTAAGCCAAAAACACCATCCAGATCTGAAGGTACTCGCTCAAGTTGCCGTCAATATGCAAGGTGAGAAATATGAGACACACTAAGTTTGGTTGAAATCAAATTTTGGATGTGAAAACCCATTTTGAGCGCAATCGGGACTTTCCCCAGTGCAAAGATATCATTTTGTGACCCGTGTGTTGTTGAAAGTGATGGCTTTCAACAGCTAACCCGCGAAAAATTAAACGGTTGCGCTGTTGAAAGATGGGAAAGTAAATTTTGAAGCGAAAGGAACGACAGGTCATTTCAAACAGGTTTGGAAGTGGTTCCAGTGTATCAGTGGGCTATCAAACCGCATGCAAAGGGTTCAGCATCAAAGGTTCGAGTGAATTTTGGTAACAAATGCAAAAAACAATTTCCTCAAAAATTGGCCATGAACGTTGGGAGATCCAACTGTCAAAGAGAGGTGTCCTGTTATTCTTCACCACATTACAGAGATAAGGAGCTGAAAGATGCAGCTGGTGATTTTGGAAATTGAAGACAGTTCGACTTTCTATTTTAGTTGTTAAAGACTTTTACTTTCAAGTTGTTTAGATAGAATTGAGTTGTTTTTATTAAATACAGATCCCTGTTTTTAGGATCTGTAACAACTGTTTGTAAGACTATAAATATCCATTTTTGATACGAACCTGAGGTTCGATTTTGGGTTCTACTATGCTGCTACTGTAATCAAAAGACCTATTCTTATTATATAAAAAATTGCAAGCTTCCTTCAGTTGTGTTGTCAAATGTTTATCCTCTGTTCTCTGATAGCTTATGAGTGAAAGTTCTTTATTGATGCTCATTCAATCTACAAGTGACTTTCATCTCACTGGTTGATTGTTTTAGTTGATAATCGTAAGTTATTTCCTTGGTTATTAAACCCATTGTGCTTGTTTGTATGAAGTATAATCTGGTTCAATAGCTGTTTTCCTCCCCATTTAATCAAACCTTATCTGACTGCATTATTAGAAGGCCTTGTGAGATTTTATATTTCTAGACAGTCTTGAACACACAGTTCAGTCCCTAGATATTCATCTTGATCCAAAAACCACATCAAATATTAAGAAAATATTTCCAAAAAGAGTTAGTTACCAGGCGTCTCCGACTTACAGCCTAGGAGAGTTTCCTGGAGTGATAACAAATTGGCGTCATTGCTGGGGAGAGGAGATCGAAGCTCAGCTTGTCTGGGAGATGACATAGATCTAATTCTTGATGATAGACAAGAAGTAGACACTATCAGGTTGTACATTTTCTATCTGGTGACTCCATTGAAACAAAGTGGCTCCCAAAAGACCTGACACCAGGGCAAACCCAGAAGGCCCATTGACAACATCAATTCTTGATCCAGAGAAGATCATCAGCAAGGGAAAAGCTTTGCAAAGATAGGCTTCCAGATCTAGAAGAACAATTGATTCAGGTATTCCAACTGATACTCATCCTTCCATATCTAATAAGCCTTTGATTGAATCCCCTGCTGAAATTCAAGATTCCGAGAAAATAAAAAATTCATCTCAAGTTTCTAAGGTAGAAGAACCTTCATTTTCTTCTAATATTACTGATTCTGTCCTTGAGATTGACGTTTCATCCCATCCTAAAGAACTCAATACTGAATCCTCCCGACAAAAGGAAAATTCCTCTTCTTCGTCTTTTGATTCATCACCTATCAAACCTTCAAAAGGTGTTTTACATACTTACACTAATCTGCCTTTCCTTGAAGAAATTCTCCATGATTTGTCCTCTAAGGGTGAAGAGAATCTAGCCTCATTGCTCAGTCAGTTTTATAAAGCCTCCTACTTTCCACATACTTCCGAAACTTCTGCTCAGGGTGAAGTAAGGCAACCATTTTATTCTAACTCAGGCAACTCATCTCCTCCATCATCTCCTACGAGTTACTCATATCCTCCATCATCTCCTACAAGTTCCTCGTCTGTATCAACCACCAAGACTGTCATGGCTACCCCTTTGATTGGGATGGAACATATCTTGGCAAACATATATGCCCCACTCGTCTTGCCAAACCCCCTGTCTGCCATGCCAATAGGTGACTACCAAAAATATATGCTGAAGTTTACGGGAGCAGGGGAGTATACTGCTGAAAAACAAATTGAAGCATTTTATGCTTATACAGAAAACATAAATATTTCAGAAGAAGATGTGTGGACTAGAGTTTTCGTCCAAAGTTTGGATGGCCAAGCCCGAAAGTGGTTCAAAGAGCTACCAAAAAATTCAATCACTGGCATCGAACAATTAGATGAAGTATTCTTAAAGCATTGGGGAGAAAGAAGAGATCTGTTGTATTACATTTCTGAGTTTGGAAATTTGAAGAGGGATGATGGAGAGTCGGTCTCCGATTTAATCAAGAGATTTAATAAAATGTTTGGTAAGATCCCGACAGAGATTAAACCAAGCGATGGATCAACGAAGATCACATTCTATGCTGCCTTTGATTCACAATTTTGTCTTATCCTTAGAGAAAGATGATCAACCACGCTTTCTTTAATGCAAGATTCCGCACTTGAGGTTGAGTCTAACATCACAACATCTCAGAAGCTTAAAGGAAGAGCTGAGAGGAAGAAATCTGTCGTTGAATCCTCTTCTTCTTCTAGCAGTAAAATGGAAAAGATGGTGAAGATGTTAGACAGTTTGACAACTGAAATGTCAAAGTTGAAGGTTCAGAATCATCAATCAAGAAGGGAAAAAGAACCAAATGCTTTTTCCCCCAGAAATCCAAATACCTTTCCTTACAAAAGGAATAATCCACAAGTTCAGATACTTCAAAGAGATAGAAATCCAGTTGATGAGCAGAGGATCATACCACCTTTTCAAAATGCAGTATTGGATGAAGACCAACAACCATCTCCCAATGAAATTGAAGATGCTGATGTGATAAATTGTTTTGGTGATGAGAATGATACTTCATTTTTAACACAGGTAGACTATGAAGAGGCTCTGATGGATCAGCAAATTCAAGAAGCAAGTGTAGAAGGAGTTGTCTACTTGACAGATGATCAGAAAGGCTACAATTTAAGGTCCAAGAGTGCTGGTCCAAAAACACCTATGGCTGCCCCTGTGAAGGACAAGGAAGATTCTGCTCCTGTGAAAAGTAAAGAGGTTGTTGCCAATCAGCCTCCAACTCCTAAAAAACAAATCCCCCCTCCAGCAAAACATCAAAAGAAACAAACTCAGATCCCAGCCAAGGAGCAAGTTAGTCTTAAGGCTCCTTCCAATGAGGTAAAGGTTTCAGACAGACCATCTCTCTCTTTCAATTTTGAATCTGAAATTCAAAAGGTTAAGATACCCATGCCTTTAACTGAACTCATGAAGAATGAAGCCTTTAAAGCAGCCATCTTAAAGTCTCTTGAGCCTAAGACCTCTCCGTCAGATGATTTCGTTAATCTACAAGATGATAAGACTAAAGTGACCATAGGGCCCATGATAGAAGACCGTGACGATTCTTGTCCACCATTTTACATATCTTTAAATGTCCATGACAAAATCCTTCACAATTGTCTGCTTGATTCTGGGGCATCACATAACCTTATGCCTAAGGCTATGATGGATGAGCTTGGTCTCAAAGTCACCAAATCATACCAAGATCTTTTCTCCTTTGATTCTAGAAAGGTCAGATGTCTCAGCCTCATCAAAGACATGGTTATTAACCTTGCTCAACTGCCAATGAGGAGCATGGTTATGGACGTGGTGGTTGTTGATATTCCACCTAAGTTTGGGCTGCTTTTGTCTCGTTCATGGGGAAAAAGATTAGGAGGTACATTGCATATGGATCTGTCCTATGCTACGATTCCAGTGTTTGGAGGAGAAATGAAAAGACTTTACAGGGAAAACCAGCTTGCTTATATCATCAGCGATGGAAAGAATTTCGTTGATCACCCTATCTACGCTGTGGATACGGATTTTGGTTCATGCATCCTTCAGATTGATGATGGTCAATCAACTCCTATGCAGCTAGTGAAGCCTATTGAACAACAGGCTTAAAGTGAAGACATTGCAGTCTGGACTATGTACTTTGATGGGGCCAGCACTAAAGACTCTGCAGGTGCTGGAACAGTTCTGATATCTCCTTCAAAGGAGACCATATCTTTGTCTTTCAAACTCAACTTCAGGACCACTAACAACATAGCAGAGTATGAGGCTCTGCTGCTGGGATTAAATTCAGCCAAAGAGATGGGGATAAAAGGTTTGAAAGTATTGGGAGATGAAGACCTCATTGTACAACAGGTAAACAACACCTTTCAAGCTAAGCATGTCAGATTAAAAGCTTACAGAGACTAGGTATGGAAGCTGCGTGATTCTTTTTCTGTTTTTTAAATTTCATACATACCAAGGGATATGAATCAACTCGCTGATTCTCTTGCTATTTCAGCCAACACATTCATTCCTCCCATTCCCCCTAATCTCAGCTATGAGATTCAAGTAAAATATCGACCCTCCTTACCTGATAATGTCAAATATTGGAAAGTCTTTGAAGATGATGATGAACTCAACAGATTTCTACAAGTGGTGGATGAGTTTTCTGATTTGCACATTGATCAACATAATCTTAATGAAGAAGAATCACAGGAACCTGAGCTAAAAAAGAAGCTGGGCCAGCATGACATTATTCAGTTACCAAACAACTATATACCCCGAGGTTTGGTACCCCTGGAAAGGTTGTTTGATCAGAATGATGTCCCTTACCAGCCAGACAAAAAGGAGAAAGATCCAACTGTTAAAGAGCATAACATAGGAGGTAAAAGCCAGCCCAAGTTTATTAATTTGTCTTCTGAATTGACTGCTGATGAGAAGTCAAAATACTATAGTGTTTTGAAGGAATTTTCCGATGTGTTTGCTTGGAAATATAGTGATTTAAAGACTTATGATCTCGATGTTATTCAGCATAAGATACCTCTTGAAAAAGACACTATTCCTTTCAAGCAAAAACTCAGGCCTATCAGTCCCCTTCTGCTGCCAGTGATTGAGAGAGAAATTAAAAAACTCCTAGATGCCAAGATCATAGTTCCCTTGAGATATTCCAAATGAATTTCCAATCTAGTGATCGTAAGGAAGAAGAATGGTGAGGTCAGATTGTGTGTAGATTTCAGAAACTTGAACAAATGCTCTAAAAAGGACAACTATCCTCTTCCTAAGATGGAACACTTGTTACAGAGGATTTCAGGGGAAAAGGTCATGTCCTTTCTTGACGGCTTTTCCGGTTACAATCAGGTTTCTTTCCATCTAGATGATCAGGAGAAGTCTGCATTTACCACTCCTTGGGGGACCTTTATGTACTCCAAGATGCCCTTTGGATTAATGAACGCCAAGGCCACATTCCAAAGGGCCATGGATATAGCATTTGTGGGAGAAAAGGAAAAATTTGTCCTCATATACCTTGATGATATTACAGTGTATTCCAGCAGCCATGAGGAGCATCTGAAACATCTGAAAAGAGTATTCTTAAAATGCAGACAGTTCGGGATCTCATTGAATCCCAAGAAATCCCAGTTTTCTCTAAGAAAGGGTAAGCTCTTGGGTCACATCATCTTAGCCGAAGGTGTAATGATTGATCTAGAACGAGTGGAGGCAATTCAAAAGCTATCCTTGCTGAGGTCAAAGAAGGACATTCAGTCACTACTTGGTAAGATAAATTTCTTCAGAAGGTTTGTGCCCAATTTTGCTGAATTAGTCAAACACATAACTTGCATGCTGAAAAAGGGGGCTGAGATAAAATGGATGGACAACGCGAGAAACTCTTTTCAGGATATCAAGCAAGCAATCATCGAGTCTCCGATTCTAATCAACCTAGATTACATCAAGACTTTCTATGTCTTTTCCTTTGCTTCCTATGACACGGTGGCAGCAGTCCTACTTCAGAAAGACGAGGAAAATTTTGATCATCCCGTGGCATTCTTCAGCAAGACACTCAGAGATGCTGAGCTAAGGTATGACCCTATCGAGAAACAAGCTTATGCTCTTATAAAATCTTTAAAATCATTCATAATTTATATCCTTCATTCAAAGGTCATCGCATATGTTCCTTCGTCTTCTGTAAAAGATGTTTTGACTCAGCCGGATATCGACGAAAAAAGGGCGAGATGGATTGCAAAGATGATAGAGTTTAATATTGAAGTAAAGCCCACCAAACTGGTAAAAGGCCAAGGCCTTGCCAAGCTTTTAGCAGAGGAAAATCATAAGTTGCTGGATATAAATTTCATAGCAGAAATTTCAGAAAATTCGTAGATAGATTTGGCAGCGGAAGGGCAACATGACAGTCAGTAAGTGGCAGAGCACTTGTCCTCCTGTGAATGGTATTCTGGCATCATACACTTTCTGCAAAAGCTTGAAGTTCCTCTTGAACTCTGTTTGACTGAAGCTTGAGCTCTCAAGCTCAGAGCTATCAAATTCTGCATTTGTAACAATCTTCTATATTGGAGGGACCCTGCTGGTCTGCTTCTTAGGTGTTTAGATAAAGAAGAGTCTGACAAAGTGACCCATCAGTTTCATTCAGCTGTTTGTGGTGGTCATAATTATTGGAAGACTACTGCCCATAAGATCATGAGGGTGGGATATTATTGGCCTTTCCTCTTCGTAGATGTGTGCGCATTCGTCAAATCTTGTGACAAATGCCAAAGATTCACCAGTAAGCAGCAGCTGAAATCTTTACCCCTGAGGCCTATTGTGGTAAATGGCCCTTTCCAGCAGTGGGGTCTGGATTTTATCGGTGAAATAAATCCTTCATCTAGTGGCCAACACAAGTAGATTTTGGTAGCCACCGATTACTTCACAAAGTGGATAGAGGCGATCCCCACCCGGAATGCTACACATCAGGTAGTCATGAAATTCCTCTATGAAAATATTTTGAGCAGATTTGGATGTCCAAAGAGGCTGGTGGTAGATAATGCAACAGTGTTTAAAGCAGAAGCATTGGTAGACATGTGTGAGTCAATGGGCATCCAGCTGGTACACTCTACTCCCTACTATCCTCAAGGTAATGGCTTGGTTGAATCGTCAAATAAGACCTTGATAAAAATCATAAGAAAACTGTTAGAAGAAAATAAAAAGAATTGGGATTCCAAATTGAAATTTGCTCTGTGGGTAGACAGAGTAACCATTAAAAAATCTATAGGAACTTCCCCATTCAAGTTGGTTTATGGGACTGATGCTATCTTTCCTGCTCAGTTAGTGTTGCTTGTGGCTAAGTTCTTTTAGGAAGAGCAGACTGAGCAAAATGACATGGTAAGAAGGATGCTGGATTTGGTTGAATTGCAACAAGCTCGGGAACAGCTAGTGGACAGATCAAAAGAACATCAGATGCAGATCAAAAAGACATTTGACAGAAAGGCCAAGGTGGATAGTTTTCAGATCGGTGACTGGGTTCTGAAGTGGGATGCTCTTCGACAGGAGAAAGGAAAGCATGGCAAGTTTGATTCCTTGTGGACAGGACCTTTTATGATCACTCAGGTTCAAAACAATAACACTTTCATTCTACAGAGTCTGGAGGGTGAGGAAGTGTTCAGTGGCCCGGTAAACGGGCGATTCTTAAAACTTTATTTCATCTAAGGCTGTAAAGCCTAGACATTGTAGTGTTAGTCTTAGTTTTCTTTTTCAATAACTCCATGCCTAATGGAAACACTAGCAGATATTTTAGTTTTTAGGTTCTTGTTCAGGAAAGGCATTGATTCTTTGATTCTTGAAACCTCACAGGGAGGTGTTCATCCCCAATAGGAGCCAGTGTTAACTCCTCAAATAAACTGTTGGATTTATTTGTTTTTCTTAGATGATAGGTTGTAACCTCTAGTCATTTTTTGGGTTTCTATAGTTGCAAAGCTTAGGTTTTGGTTTTTGTCTTAGAAAATAATGTGATCCATGAAGCCTTCTTTTTCAAAATTTGCATATTTCACTTTCAACAGCTAACATATGTCCAAAAGTTGAGTTTGCACTGTGGAAAGTGTCGAATTTTCGCAGCTAAGGAACACTTTTCATTAGTCGATGCGCTGTTGAAAGTCATGAATTTCAAAAGGTTCGAAAATCAAGTCGCGGGTGGCACGCTGTTGAAAGTACCTAATTTCCGCAGCTATGGAGCAGTGTTTTCAAGGTCACGCGCTGTTGAAAGCGCATACTTTCCACAGCTAAAGAGTGTTTTTTTTAATAGTGGTGCGCTGTTGAAAGTGCATACTTTCCTCAGCTAACAGGGGTTTTCCACAGAGTCGCGCGCTGATGAAAGTGGCAAGTGAACAGTTGACAGAGGCGCTTTCTACAGGTCGTTGTTGAAGGAAGCGGGAATCACGTGCGTGATATCCACGTCTGAAAGTAATGATGATATGATCATCCCACATCAGGAAAATCCAAGGCATGCGCTGATAAGAGTGGGCAATGATAGAAACTCAATTATGCATGTCAGGATATGACTGTAATTCGAATCCGGCCCAGAACTCACCCTCAACACTCATGGCATCCGGGATGGAAAACACGAGTTCGGTGATGCAGGTACAGATGAGGTACCGTTGACCTGACACCATCAAATCAAACAGTGGTTTCATATCACAAATCGTTTCCAGAATGTTGTGGAAGTTTTCATTTGTTTCAAAACAGAGCCGAAGACTGAACTACTTTCAACAGCGCAGAACCTCGGCTCGACTGGCAGTTACAGGAGTTACAATTGTCAAGTTTTTCGAGCTACAAGATGGTGAGAAAACGCAGCGGTGCTCTACTCAAGAGAGAGATGGATAACCTGTCCTTTCTACAATCACATCCCGAAGTCCAGAAGCATTTTTCAAATGCAGGGTGTATGGAATTCGTCGAAAGGTTGCAAGTTGGGTGCCACCAGGTCAGAGCAGAAGCCTTTTCCAGGACTTTCGATGGCAATAAAGCTCGCGTCGGGTCCATGGAAATCAAAGTGGATGAGGCTGTCATTGTCGTAGCTACAATTTTACCAAGAACTGGTCAGAGCTGGTTTAAAACCACGACTCCCAAAAATTTGGATTTCAGGGTCTATTTGAAAGAGGGATACAGACACAAAGCATGGAAAAAAGGTATGCTAGTTTCATATCTAGATGAAGAATGGCAGGAATTGTTCAAAGGTATCCAATTGTATATTACATCGGAGGGAAGATATGATAAACTGATGATGTACCACTTCAAATTACTGGATCATTTCATAGGAATGACCCCTATTAATTTTCCATATTTCCTATACCAAAGTTTGATTAAAGTCTGCAAGAGGATTAGAGCCCAACCATTGAGCATGAAAACTACTCTGTGTCACCTCGACCTCATAAAATTGACTATCCTGGAGGAATTGAAACAACAGGGAAGGAGCTGGGAGCACTTTTTGTTTTGGGAAGGTTTTGAAACACAGAACCATACTGCAAATGAACATGTGAAGGGTTCAAAGAAACAATCATCTCCTCAAAGCAGTTCAGGAAAAAGAAGGACCTTGCCAGGGCCTTCAGAGGACAGAATATCTAGAGCAAAGCATCATAGGTTGAAGAGAAAGTTGAACTTTGAGCAGACCACATAGCAGACTACATAGCAGAATATAGGGCATCCTACAGAGCAGAGTACAGGGAAGAATATACTTAACTTGCCCTATTCAGATTCAAAATCAGAGCAGCAAGACCAATTCCCTGTCATCAAGAGTTCTGAGCAGTCAGCTGAGTGTGCATAGAACTATGAAACCTTCAATCAGATAGAATATGGAGAATCATAAAAAAACTCCAAATCAAAGAAGTCCCAGAAGATCAAGCATCTCAAGGAGGTAATTGCCCAGCAAGAGGTCTTGGAGCGGGTGATTAAAGAAAGGTATAAGAAATTATCTGATAACTTCGCCAAGACCTATGCTGCATTTGAAAGATTGGCTAAGGAAAGTGTCATAGAGAAGAAGAGGAAGAAAAAACTCACCAAAGACTACAACATCTTGTGGTGGCTTGCCAAACGCCTCAAAAGGAAAATAAGGAGGTTGAAACAGAAACTAAGCCAAAAACACCATCCAGATATGAAGGTACTCGCTCAAGTTGCCGTCAATATGCAAGGTGAGAAATATGAGACACACTAAGTTTGGTTGAAATCAAATTTTGGATGTGAAAACCCATTTTGAGCGCAATCGAGACTTTCCCCAGCGCAAAGCTATCATTTTGTGACCTGTGCGCTGTTGAAAGTGACGACTTTCAACAGCTAACCCGCAAAAAATTAAACGGTTGCACTGTTGAAAGCTGGGAAAGTAAATTTTGAAGCCAAAGGCACAACAGGTCATTTCAAACAGGTTTGGAAGTGGTTCCAGTGTATCAGTGGGCTATCAAACCGCATGCAAAGGGTTCAACATCAAAGGTTCGAGTGAATTTTGGTAACAAATGCAAAAAACAATTTCCTCAAAAATCGGCCATGAACGTTGGGAGATCCAACTGTCAAAGACAGGTGTCCTGTGATTCTTCACCACATTACAGAGATAAGGAGCTGAAAGATGCAGTTGGCGATTTTGGAAATTGAAGTCAGTTCGACTTTGT
>ML797301.1:191849-203174 GCA_009831015.1 Picea engelmannii | reverse complement strand
TTTTACCCTGTATGGGTTTCCTCAAGAAATATCTGTCTCTATGTTTCTCATATGTGTGACTGATGCTGAATTTGCCATTGTCTACTTCCCTGCATTATTGTGATTATCATTTAGTGTCTCAGCAAAGAGTTTAAAAGAAGCATCATTGTTTAAGCACGGTAACAACTGATTCACCCCCCCTCTCAGTTGTCCAACACAGAGTCTGCTAGGGAAGAGGAAGTGAAGACTGAAGAACCTCGCCGAGAAGAATAAAAAACTTCAGGGACTGCGCCTACCATTGAAGTAAGTACTATTACTCCTCCTATTGTTCTAGAAGCGATAAGTAACTAGAGTAGTCAGAGTTACCAGAGCACTCAAAGCACTGTTACTAGCAGTTCAGTACATACTCAGTCAAGAAATCTGGGAAGATTTATGGCGGATGAAATGAGGCTACCTATCCTTAGAGGAGATGGATATGAAGATTTTGATCAATGCTAGTTCTTATGTGAAGTTGTATGGAGTATTAAGCAAGTCAGTGATGAAGATGTTAAGAGAGATCAGTTTAGTACTACCTTGAGAGACTTTGCATTGAGCTAGTACATGAAGTTTGTTAAAGGGGTTGCATAGCCTAAACCGCTGAATGATATCAATACTGCATTGAGTGCAGAATTCAAGAAACCCAAGTCAGAGTCGCAGTTCATTAGAGAACTGAAGGAAATCAAACAAAGAGTAGCTGAAGCTGTTTGGGAGTTTGATTAGAGATTTAATACCTTGACAGGTCGTTTGAGTTTTCAAATCCCAGATAAGAAAAACAAGGAATGGTTCATTGCTTCCCTCCTACCACACATCAGAGTTCCTCTGATGCAATGGATGGTCTCTTCGCAGGCGCAAGCATTCGAGATCACCATGAAACTAGAATCAAACCCTATGGGAGAATCTAGCTCAGGTATGAGTCAAATTTTGAGTCAGCTAACTAGGTTATCTCTGCAGGTTGAAGATATGAAGAAAGATAAAGGAAAATATAAGAGAGAACACATCTGGTGTATCAGATGTAACTCAGAAGGCTATGATAAGGAGAACTACCCCCTATTTCATGAGTACTTGGCCTCTGGAGCTCCGATCCCTTTGAAGCAGGTTACTCTACCCTGGTGCGAGGTATGTAGAAATAGACATCATCATGGTGAATGCTATTACATGCAAAAATATGTCCATACACCTACCAATATTTACTGCACATTCTGTAAATCTGTGGGGCATGATGAGAAGGACTGTAGGGCTTATGAACTCTTACATGAAATGTCAAGAGATGCATATAGGATTCAAGGAGAGATGCAACAGGAGGGAAATGCTACACATTTTAATTCTCCAAGAAGAGGAAACTTCAATCCTCATGGTGGATTCAGAGGAAGAGGACGTGGAGGAAGCATGGGTCGAGGTCAAGGTCATATCATTTGTTATAACTTCGCCTAGCTAGGTCATTTGGAAAGAGATTGTCAGAACCCTTGTACCACTTGCAACCACTTCAAATCATTTGAACATGTTATTGAGGATTGTCCAACATTGTTAGCGAAACTTTAGGAGATGCGAGGAGGAAACCAACAAGTCCAATTAATATCAGCCAAACCTTGCAGAGAGGATCCCAGATTCGATTTTATCACGAGAGGAGGAGATATTACAAGAGAAGACAAGGTGACTCTAGAAAATACTACAGAGGGATCAGGGATCAGAAGAGCTACAAATAAGACACATTTGTTTGATCCAGGGAAGGAGAGGTAGACATTTGAAGAGGCAAGAAGAGAATTTGGAGGAGAACAAGATTCTTCATCGAAGGCACAACCAGAAGTGAGAGAATGCAAGATGCATCTGACATTTGTTTAGTGTGCATCACATGGAGAAGGAAAAGAGGTAAGCAAGCTTGTTAGTTTCTTGTATGCATTCATTGATTTGGATAAGGATGAAAGAGTTGTGCAAGAACTAAAAAATTTGATCAGACAATATGAGATAAGAAAGATAGATCCTCTGTTGAATAAAGAAGTACATCAAGTATATAGGAAGAGAAGGAAAAACAAAAAACTATACCTTAATGCTCAGATTGGGGACTATGACATAGATTATGTGGTCCTCGACTTGGGATTAGAAGTCAATGTTATGACAAAGTAGACCTGGGAACTAATGGGAATAACTAAGTTGATTTACTCCCCTATCAGGCTTAGGATGGCTAATCAATAGGCAGTAAGCCCCTTTGGGAGGCTTGATCATGTCCCTGTGGACATCGACAGGGTCAGGACATTTTCGGACTTTGAAGTAATTGAGATAGTTGATGATAATTGTCCTTATCCTGTGTTGTTAGGAATTGATTGGGTTTTCAACAATTCCACTGTTGTTGACTTAAAGAAAAGAAGAATGACATTTGAAGGTGATGGCCTTAGGTTCATTGCACCTCTTGATCCTGATGAAGGTTGCAGATACATAGAACCCATCAGAGAAGAAGACCGCGCATACGAGCTAGAGAATATATATAAATTGACAGCAAGACAACATGATTACATTAATCCTACAACAGATGGGAATTTAAGCTGTCGAAGTGACAACATATTCTCATCGTATTCAGAAGAAGAACTAGAGAATTGGCATAAAAAGAATGTATGAATTTCCTGGGCAGAGGTGTCCTAGATTGACCAAGGAAGTTCGTTGGATCGGTACAAAAGTAAGTAATCTGCCTACATTTGATGGTTTAAATCATTTAGAAACATTCTTATTGGAATTTGAAGAAGTTGTACTAGTACAATAGATGTTGTTGTCACTGGATGAATCCTTGAAAGAAATGCCAGCAAGATGATGGGGGACACACAAGAACAACATCACAGAGTGGGTACAATGTTGCACTTTGATGATAATGCCCTTTTAGGAATAAGCCGAAGGGTGCAAAGTCCGATACGTAGGTCAGAGTTTTCTAAAGGACCATGTGCGAAGTTGTGAGGAGGCCTGGAGCATCATTCCTCAAGAATAGTGGGTGCACAAGTTCATTAACACTATGGATACTACGCCCATCAATTGGTATCTTCAAGTAGAATTGTGGCTCACCACTTCAGATTGGTACGGTATGACCCATAACTTTATAGCTACATTTTTATTTGAAAGTCAGTAACCCATAGTAGATCAAGCTTTACAAGTTGTAAGACATAAATTCTTTGAGGCTCTCAACCTCCCTTTGGAGTAAGAAGAAGATGAGTGGACTTCACCTCTTTAGAAATTACAGGGTTGTTACAGTATCAACGTTGATGAAGATGATGATCATAGGAATGTGAAAATCGCAGAAACTGAAGGACAGAGAGACATAGAAGGTCCAGGGGTTGAACTACCTTTCATTGGACAACTAATTAAAATCAATAAAGTTAATATTTGAACAGAGAAAGCACCTAAGTTGGCCAACGTTGGATATTATTGGGATGATGCCGCTATTGATAAGATCAAAAAATTATTGCATGAATATCAAGACTTGTTTCCAACCAAGTTCATCGACATGAAGGGAATTAAAGGGAGCATGGGAGAAATGAGGATCCCCTTGAAACTAGATGCAAGGCCAGTGAAGTAGAGACCCTACAGACTGAAGCTTGAGTATAATAAAAAATTCAGGATCGATCTAGACAAAATGATGGAAGCAGGAATCATAGAACCTATCGAAGAATCAAAGTGGATTAGCCCTATGGTGGTCCAGGATAAGAAGCCAGGAGATATTAGAATCTATGTAAATTTGAGGAAAATGAATGATCCATGTTTACATGATCCATTCCCTACACCATTTACTGATGAAGTGTTATATAATGTCGGAGGACATGAAGTGTACTCCTCCACAGATGGATTTTCAGGTTATCACCAGATCAATATTGCTAAGGAAGATCGCCATAAGACCACATTTTCCATAGAATAGGGTTATTTCTAGCACATTGTGATGCCTTTAGGATTGAAGACCCTTTGGAGTGCTACTAGGGAATATTGTGTGTAAGTAGGCATTGTTGGTAGATCCTTCTAGGATTTCCATCATTGTCGATCTACCACCCCCTACTTCGGTTAGACAGTTGCGCATTGTGTTGGGACATATTGGATACTACAGAAAGTTCATTAATGGCTATGCATAGATAAAATCACCAATGAAAAATATTTTAAGGAAAGATTGTAAGTTTCAATGGTCAGAAAAATGTTAGCAGAGCTTTGACACACTAAAGCATAAAATGGTCATTGTGCCTAGTATGGTTTTCCCAGATTGGAGTAAGGAATTCCATGTCCATGTCGATGCTTCATCTATTGCATTAGGAGCAGTGTTAGCACAACCAAGAGTAGGATATATTGATCACCCTCTAGCCTTTTCTAGCAGGAAGCTCTCTACAACCGAGATAAATTACAACACCACTAAAAGAGAAGGTTTAGCTATGGTGTATGCGCTGCAAAAATTTCGACAATACTTGTTGGGAGGACACTTTAAGATGTTCACTAATCACTCTGCATTGAAATACTTAGTCAACAAGCCAGTGTTGGGGGGAAGAATATGCATATGGCTACTTCTCTTCCAGGAATATGATTTTGAGATTGTGGTCAAGCCAAGGAGAATGAATAGGGGACTCGACCACTTGTCCCAGTTAGAGCATGGAGAGGAGCCTAATATTCTGGAGGATACACTTCCATATGAACAGTTGCTGGCCATTAGAAAGGTTGATGATCAATTTTTTGAGATAGTCCAATACCTATCTACTGGAATGGCACCTCATGAAAAAAAAATCATTCAGAAGAAACAACTGGTAGTTCGTGCTGCATATTTTTCACTTATAGTTGGAGATCTATATAAGATGGGAACCGATGAAATATTGAGGAGATGTGTTATGGAGGAAGAAATACCACTGATTCTGGAAGAAGAACATGAAGGAATCGCAGGAGGACACTATGCAAGGAAAGAAACAATGTAGAAGGTTCTTAGAGCTAGCCTCTGGTGGCCCACTTTACACAAAGATGCTAAGGAATAATACAAAGCCTGTGATGTATGCCAAAGAGTTTGGAAACCTTCCATAAGAGATGAAATTCCTTTAGCACCGCAATTAACAATTACAAGCATTCGAGAAATGGGCCATTGATTTTGTGGGACCTATCAACCCATTAGGAAAGTGCACTGGAGAAAGATACATTATCACTGCAACATGGTATTTGACCACATGGGTAGAAGCAAGAGAAGTTTGTGACTGTAGTGCAACTACAACTACACAATTCATATTTGAGGATATCATAACAAGGTTTGGATTCCAAAATATCCTTATGAGCAATCAAGGTACTCATTTTATTAATAATACTATTGAAGCCTTAACTCAAGAATTTGAAGTTCATCATCAGAAGAGTACTCCATACCACCCACAAGCGAATGGTACAGTCGAAGCTTTCAATAAAATCTTGGAGACAACGCTGACAAATATTTGCAGTGTGAACAAAGATGATTGGGATTTGAGAGTAACAATAGTACTATGGGCATATAGAACTACTTGCAAGAAGTTGACAATGTAGACTCCCTTTAAGTTGGTTTATGGTATAGAAGCAGTGGTACCTGTGGAATATTTGGTTCCTAGTTTTAGAATTGCAACATTTACAGATATGGATGACATAGGCATTGTACAAGACAGGATTGCATAGTTGGTAGAACTGGAAGAAGACAGGTTTATTGCAGGATTTCATTAGCAGGTACAAAAGGAACGAGACAAGGCCTACCATGACAGACATATCAAGAGGAAATCATTCAAACAAGGATATTTGGTGCTAGTATACGACAATACGTTCATGAATCATCTAGGGAATTTAAGGACACATTGGCTTGGGCCTTATGAGGTCACCTATGTTACAAAAGGAGGAGATGCGTAGTTGAAGACTCTGAATGGAGAATGGAAAGAAGGTTTGGTAAATGGGAGCCAGTTGAAATTGTACTATGACAACCAACTGCCTCATAGCTCTCAGTATATGCAAAAGAATAAGGGTCTAGGTACCATGTGCAGTTGAAATTGGGTATCAGACATAGAAAACACAGTCTGCACAAGGAAGGGAGGGACAAAGTAGAAAGCACAGGCTGCTCTGCACAATCTGAATTTGAAGTGAAACATAAGGTTTAGTCTTGCAGTGACTTGGGATGAGTCACAAGTGAGTGTTGGGGGCCTGTTGGCCCTTAGTTATAGAATAAAAAGAATATTAAGGAAGAAAGGTGAAGTATGAACTGCGTGGAAATCACAATGACTCAGTATGGGTCAAAGTGGTCAAATAAGTGGAAAAGAAGGAGCAAAGGAAGGAAAAGCTAGTTGTTGGAAGAGAAGACCGAGGAAGATAGATCAACAAGGAAATATGGATCATGGACAAGTCAACAAGTGGAAGAATACGTTAACGAGTGCTTTGGAGAACCTCGTAGAAAATAAAGAAAGAAAAGCTGGCGAAGCCCTGAAAGCGCGGGTCAAGTGGACCTAGGGTTTTAGATACCTAGGGTTTTGGATATAGGGTTTTGACACCTAGAATTTTGCCATGTAATTTATAAATAAAGGTCCAGAGGAGATGGGATTGGTTCCTTCATATTATGAGGGTTAATGTTTGTTGGTTATTGTTGTCAAGAGAGAGAAGTGTGTTGTTGTAGAAGAGTCGGTATTGTAAGATCTTCATCTGGGTGTGAAGATGAACCCTACAGTTGGGTGTGAAGGGAGGGGAGAGAAGAAGAGAGAAAAGAGAGAGAGATATGCAAGATAAGTACACAGATAGAACTATATGTTTCCATTTTATATATCAATAAGCACAATTCTATGGATGTATCCCTAGGGAGAGGGTGAACCACGTATATCTTGTGTTTCTATGTGGTTGATGTTGTGTTATTTTCTTTCTATTATATTGTTATTGCATGGTTGTGTTAGATATGAGATATAACCTGTGAAGTAAGCTTAAGCATGGTAAATAATAGCTAGGTTGCTATGTGTTTTTCCTTTAATCCACTTTGCACTTCCTCTGGTTGTAGATACCTATGTCCCACAACCCCCTATTTCTACTTCGGGTGAGACTGCATCTGCTTCACAGGTTTTGCCGAAAGGGCCAGTAGTTAGGGCTTGTTGATGCGTTGTTAGAGTTGAACCCTTGGCCTGCCCATGTGCCAAAAAACACATAAGAAACATATAAAGTTACATTCAAATTAAATAAAAGGAGATAAAAATAGTTGAAGACAAAAATTTCTTGGCATTCAACATAGTTGAAGATAAAAATTTATGAGCACATAAATATAAAAGGAGATAAAAATAGTTTTATTTGAAGTATATCAAAAAATAATATTGTCTGTTACATATTCCTGGAAATTTAATTCTGTTTTTCATATAGACTGGGATTGGGGCTCCCGTGGACCATAATAGAAGTATGTACAAGAAATAGGACCGTGGAAAGAATAAGTGGGTGACGGTAGAGAGTAATACCTGAAAAGAAGAAATTGGAAAGTATTCATCTTTGGCTAGACATTTCTATTTAAAAAGGTGGAATAACTAGATTGATAAACAAAGCAAGATGTGATCAGTATAAACTTACGATGATGGTACATATCACCCCTTTTTCTATTTTCTTTCTAATGGCCTTTTATTGCTACCGTCGACGGCTACTCGAATCATGCCAACTACCTGTGGCCTTTCCTCGGCGACCTGCTTCATTACCCTTTCGACCCATTCTTCAATGTAGCTTCTCAAGGGGGTCACGTTGATCTCATTCCATATTTTTATATTTAAAAGTTCCTTTTCTAATTCCCTTATACCGACGGAAAGATTATGTGGAGCTTCATCAATTTCTTCATTATGTATCGAATAGTCAACTAGACAGTTTTCCACGTCATCTTCACCATATTCAAAGATGTTGTAAACATTTTCTAAGGGCAACGCCTTAAAAATATCAACTTGTTTATAGAAGGATTTCTTAGTTAAGGGAAAGGAGTTGATGATTAACTTGGGGTCTTGGACCTTGTTGGTCCTTCTGTCTAAGTCTATTTTGATCAGCTTTGTGAATATTTGTTCTTTCTTTGATATGGCTAGTTCACATGCTTGGACAACGAGATGCAGGTTATTCACTTTGTCTTTCCAGCATGCATTTAATTGAGCGATCCAGTTTTTGGAGGAGAGATATTCTTGTTGACATGGGTGCCAAAAGGGAGGACCATGTCTAAATATAAAAGTTCTTCATTTTTTAAATCCACTTGCAAATGTTCAAGCAAAGTATGTTCCCTCATTCCAAGGGAAGCCATACTTTGTGATGTTTCCCAAGCCTCAGTAATCAGTTCCATTATTTTCTTGATATTATTCTCCACATATCCTCTACACGATGCAGGGAGGCTGGAGGATCCTTTTAAATTGGCTGTAGGGGCGATAGACATGGATATTTTTAAAGGACTGGCAATCAATGACATAGGAATCAAAGCTTCCTCCAATTCCTTAACTCGGTCCTTCAATCTGGCATTATCGACCTCAATGCCTCCAATAGAATCATCAAGAGTATATCTGATTGTTCTTTGAATTCAAGAGATTTGGGATGATCACATGTTTGCAAGGTTAACCTCTGAACAAGATTTCCCTTTCTTATTTTTTACATCTCTCTTTTCAATAATTAAATTTTTAGACTTGTTGTAAAAACCAACGCTCTGGAATACGAAGGATTCATCTTCATAAAAAATTCGGTATCAGCTATGTCCATTGGGAGACTATGTTGGATCACATCTCTGGGCTAATCAAGGTTGCATAATAAGCTATCCAGATCAGTCTCAAGTTCCATGTTCTCACTCTTAATTTTGGGCTCTTCCACCTGCCCTACAATGTTTTTTCTTTTCTTCTCCATGGGAAGCTTGTGAGAAATATAAATTTTAGGGTGAGGAGGGTTGTTATATCCTCCTCTGTTTGAAGAATTTTGGGTTTCTTTGTTACTGTGGTGGGCCATTGGAGAAATTCTCTGGGATGTATTACTTTTGGGAGTGCTCTATGGTGATTGAACACTCTTCTCATCAGGGCCTTTTCCCTGATGCCTATACAATTCATTAGTGCTTTGCAATTTGTCTAGGTTGTCGACATCAGAAGCATGAGTGTTGTCATCTATGTCTTTGTTTTCACTCAGGTGTCTCTGGAAAAACAAATTCGAGGCCAATTGCAAGTAAATGTTCTAAGACAATTCCATTAGGGTTGAACTCTCTTATCCTTTGAGCATATATTAGGTTCAAGTTGTTAAAATGGTCTGCGAATTTATCAATTTTGTGGACGTTCCTCAACACGAAGTCCCCGACTTTCCAAGGTAGAGGAATGAACTATTTTTTTCTCTTCTCATGGAATAGATGCAACCAGTAGTTGTGTTGCCTTGCTATTTTTGTAAAAAACATTCTATCCGTAATGTGACATGGAAGGAGAGAAGGTTTTTCCTTGGAGCCAAAAATCCTTATCACACTGCAATTCTCCATTTTTTCAAGTGCCCCCTTCCTATACAAAATCTTGGTTGCCTGGTCATATATGTGGGGAGCATCTTCTCCTAATAATAAAACTTTGAAAACAGAGACAAAGTCATTAAAAACCTCATAAAAATAGTGGGAGGCCTTATGCTTCCACAAGGCCTGGTACCAGAAGGTTACTGGGTCGAATTCCCAGTTTACCTTCTTGGACAGAGACAATTTTGGAAACTAAAAAGAATGTGTTATCGTGAAAACCAAGTAGGATGACATATATAATTTCTTATACTTTTTGAAATTTGACAATTGGGAATAGATTTCATGGGAATAGATTTCATGGGAAATTAGCATCCCCCAATAAAAAATGGCTTGTTCCTTGACTGTGAAATACAAAATATAAAGAACCATGCAGGAAATAGTTGTTGTGGATTCTTGTCCCATTATTATTGTAAACAAGGTCAGGAAATTTCCTGAAATGGATTTATAAATGAACTAACCTTCAATTTTTTGATATCTTTAGGAACTTCCATCGGGTCTTCCAGGAAGTCGGTCAAGAGGTCCAACCCATTATTATGATTTATTAGGAATTTCTTGGATTCTTCGCCTCTGAACGTCAATGTTGGCTCTGAAAATCTTAACATTTGGCGGAAGACCTGAGGTGAAAAAGAAATAGGAGAGTGGTCCCATAGTGTAATAATTCTTTGGATTGAAATATATTTATTGGCACACTAGGAGACCAACTCCTTACAGTCAAAAACTTCAGGGACACATCCTACATGAGCAATCCCAGAGGTCCAAATTATTTCATTCTAGGTGGAAGGGGATGAGTAGTAAGAATATGCCCTGGACCACTGGAAGTTCTAGTCCTCGCGCTCAAATATGTTCACTATATATCCATAGAAATTTTGTCGAGCTAGTTCCATAAGTTGATGAGAACATTTGTTTGCTCCAGATGATGCTTGAAATGAACAGTTGGAGGGGATAATATAACCCTCGGCAAATGTTGGTTCAATGCATGTGAATGGGAAAGATCCTCGAGTCTTTCACTCATTAATGAAAATCTCTATGGGTGCTTCATGATGAGTTGTTAGTAGTAAATCTTACTTATTGCATAATTAGAAGTGCGAAGGTGGTGGGTATGACGAAGAAAAATTAAGGATTGGAGGTTTCGTGAATGGGCCAACCCGATGACGTGCGAACGACATTCCATGATGTTTGAAATTAACACTTGAAAGGGATAATATAACCCTCCAAAAATATTGGTTTAATGTGTATTAATTGGAGATATCCTCGAGCCTTTCACTCAACAATGAAAATCTATACGATTCTTGCATGATGAACTGTTAGCATTAAATCTTACTAATTGCATATTTAGAAATAAGACCTTATATATATATATATGTGTGTGTGTGTGTGTGTGTTTTTATAAACAATTTTTTATTATAAACAAGTGCGAAGCTGATGGAGACGGGGAAGAGAAAGTAAGGAATGGCCAAGTATGAAAAGTGGTTAGGCGGGCTTCAAAATAGGGTTACAGGGGATACTCAGGAGAGGTGAGTTTCCGATGATAACATTGTATGTCTCAAAATTTTTGACTCCAAAACGCGTAAAACAAAAGAGGGCATGATGGGGAAGTTCAGCGACCGGTTTGTATATTTGTGGAATTCTGGGAAAGTGGCGAAGTATGGAATAGGGAAACAGTTGGTTGGACTCATTTTCAAAATTAAGGATTGAAGATTTCGTGAAAGGGACAAACTGACGACGTGCAAACGACATTCCATGATATTTGAAATTAACACTCGGAAGGTATAATATAAACCTCTATAAATCTTGGTTTACCATTAAAGGTTACTAATTGCATACATAGAAATAATACCTTATAT
>ML797301.1:163063-173428 GCA_009831015.1 Picea engelmannii | reverse complement strand
TGGGGGCTATGGTGACCAATTTGTATATCGTAGAACCTCTGAATCTAGAGGTGCAATATTGAACCCGCCAGCCTGGGAACCCGTGAACGAAAAAATGGCTAAGTATGGAATGAGGAAATCGTTCGTCGGAGTTGTGATATCCAAGCATGAGTATAAATGTGAACCCATGAGTTTGTCAATCCGAGCACCTAGACATTTTTTAAAAGACGACTAAGCAAAGCAACCATAAAGTGAAAGTAGAAGAGAAAAAACGAAGGGGAATTCGATTAAGTATAAAAGAGGGAAAAAAGGGGATAATAGAAAGTGGGAAAATTAGAAATGGGGAGGGAAATGTTTGGAAGCAGGAAGTCTCAACAAAGGCCCCTTTTTTTCAAATCATTGTTTTCTAGTCCAATATTATATGCACCCACCTGTTTTGTGTGTTTGATTTACTAGCACAGTTGGTATATATTTTAAAATATTTCACTTCAACCCCCTCTGCTATGTCATATAATAAATCATCTTCTTGTCTGACTAATATGTTTCTTTCAATGTAGCATCAACGAACATACAGTGGACATGAAGGTAAGTTAGTATGTAGAAAGACATGTACAAGAAAGAAATACAGTTATATTTATTTCAATGTAGCAACAAAGAGAATACAATTCACATGATGATAAGTTTCTATGTAGAAAGATACGTAGTATCTACATATAGTAAATTAGGTGCAAAGCAGTAGAACAAGTAGAACAAATATACAGACAATAAATGAAATACTAAACACTGGAATATGAAATAAGAGTAGAAGAATGCACCTTTGTATATTCTCTTCTACATTTGTGGCAAAGAGTCCATCATATTCTCCAACTATTCTATTTGTTTAAATGTAGCAATGCAGAAAAATACAATGGACATGAAGGAAGTTGGTATGCATGAAGACATGTAAAAAACTAAACATAGTTCGATTTATTTAAATGTAGCGCCACAAAAAATATAAAGGACATGAAGATAAGTTATTATGTAGGAAGATACACAATATCTACATACAATAAATTAGGTGAACACATATACAAACAATAAATGGAATAAAAAACAATGAAATATAAAATAACAGTGCAAGCATGTACCTTTGTATCTCCTCTTCTACACTTGCAGTAAATAATCCTTCATTTTCTCCAGCTATTTTGTTTGTTTCAATGTGGGAATGCACAAAATACAATGAACATGAATGGAAGTTGGTATGTAGGGGAGAACAAGTAATATGTACATACTATAAATGAGAATCAAGGAATAAAATAAAATATAGTTAGAAACATGAACCTTTTCTTTTCTTCATCCATGGTTGTAATTATATAGAGATTTTCGTGCCCAAATTATATTACAAGCCAGACAATATTAAGAAATTGCATGACCATAGCTCAATGATTTTGGTTTTGTGCAACAAAGTATCCAGATATGATTTGAGACATGGGAATATAATTTTTCAATATATTTGATGTACATCTCATATTTCAAGTACAAGACAAATTGTATCGTGGCCAAACTAGTCTGTGTACATGATAAAGAGGTTTTATTGTGATATGGATACATTTCACCATATATGGTTAGTAAGTCCATTTTTCACATGTTTTGTCTTAACAAAAAGACAATGGACATTGTAATTGCACATGTAGTTGTCCAATTATTGCACGAAATACCACTCTTGCTAGCACCATCTCTGTATCCTTTTCTTCTACAAGAACATTTTCCAAAGGCATGTAGGTATGGTCGAGATCTAGGAAAAACAATTGGAGAAAAATTTAAGAGAAGGATAGGTGGGAATGGGACAGGCGTTAGATCTCGACTTCACTAGACACAACAAACGACAGAAGCACAGGTCCACCTAAGAGTGCAGGACCTGAACACCGCAAAGTGAAAAAAAAAACAACTCCAACTGCCGGTGTAGGACCTCAACCTTGCAAAGCCGCAGAAAAAAAAATAAGACAATAAGAAACAAACCAACGAGGAAGCACGAACAGACCCAACTGTAGCCCTAGGATCCGAAACTTGCAAACTTGAACCAAACATCAACAAGCAGCAACCGACGAACTAATGAATCAATGAACAAGCAACAACCACTGAACCAGTAAACAACATATGTATCTCCAATGATTACCAAATTGCAGCCCGAACACAAAAGGAACCCGAAACATATAACGCACATGTTAGTAAAAATAATCAAACATTCTTACTTGCAAACTGAAAACAATGAACAACAAAGAACGAATAGAAATGAAATTATGGCATCGAAACTTACTCTGAAACGATGAATGACAGAAGCACAGGTCGAATTGTGGGTGCAACACCTGGACCCCACAAAGCAAAAAAAGTAGCTCCAACTGCGCATGCAGGGCCCCAACCCTGCAAATTTGAATTAAAAAAAATCAAGCAACAAACACCAATAGGTCCAACCGCAAGTGCTGGTCATCAACCTTGCAAAGTTGAACCAAACAACAATAAGCAACAACTCACGAACCAATGAACAAGAAGAACCCACCGAACTAGTAAACAATGTATGTATCTTCAACGATGACCAAATTGCATTCCAAGAATAGAAGAAATATGAAACATACAATGGCTATGCAACTGGTGGTGGACAACAATATTGTCCAAATTCACTGCAACATTGTATGGAAAAATTCAAGGAAATGTGTACTGTGAGAAGCTGATTTAGGTAAACATTTAAGGTTGTCAGGTTGTTTAAGGGCCTCGCGGTATGAAAAAATTTAAGTTGTGAGGCCTCTTTAATGACCTCGCAGTATGTAAACATTTAATTTGTCATGCCTATTCAAGCACCTCAAAAAAAGTGTCAATACTCTAAACCTTCGGTATGTAAACATTTCAATACAAATAGAAATAATAATAAAAACATTAAAAAACATTTCTGTAAAAATGTAATAAAAATAAGAAAAGAACATCTAAGCTCAAAACTTTGGATATCTAAACATTTACAACATTAGGAACAACGAAGTTGGCAATAAGACCTCAAAATATTCTACAATAAGACGATGACATATAAGACTTTTTTTATTATATAAAAAATAATATTTTTACTTTTATAATTCTAACAATACATATGATGCAAAAATTTATAGTCAAAAAACATATTAATATGAAGTCAACTAATTATAGAGTGCTATAACTAATTTAATATTAAAATGATTTAATTATGGTAAAAGTAACTCAAGAGTTAATTAAAAAAAAATATCTTTCATTTTTAATGATTTGATCATGAACATGTGACTAGGTCACGACTCTAAAACATTAGAACATGACTTTAATGGTGAAAAATAGGGCAAATATCTAAAAGATTACAAATGGATCTACCCTCATTTATAAATAACATTTATGAAATATATATAAATATTTATAAGATATAATTTAGAATTAATATGATTTAATTATGGTAAAAGTAACCCATATTCAATTAATTTTTTTTATCATGAAGATAATCTAAACCAGGTATTATAAAAAATTACCACATGGCTTTAATGGTGGAAAATAGGTCAGAATTAGAAAAGATTACAACATGACTTTAACTTTTAACTGTGGGTACAACATGGCTTTAACTGTGGAAAATTGGTGAGGATTTGAAAAGAGTACAACATGACTTTAACGGTGGAAAATCAGGAAGTTAAAAAAATAATTTGGTAAAACGAATCCAGATTCAAATTATAATAATTATGGTGAGATTTGTGTACCGATTGTTCCAGATTTATCTTTTCTCTAAGATTTGTGTATACATTGTGACTCGCGTCGCTGTTAAATCGCTTTTATTAGGATCTATGTTCTCTTAAATATAAATGGAATTTATGCGCAATCTAAACAAACGGAATCTGCGCTCATTGTAATTTCTTGAACTTTCTGTTAAATCGCTTTCATTGGGGTAACTCTTCTCTTCAAAAACTGAGAGCATAGTTTCTTTAATTGTCAATCCATTATGGTGAGTTTTCACTGCTGGAAATACAAATTTAGACACGTTGTTATTAGTAAAAAGAAATTCAGATCTTAGATGCCTGCAAATTCAGGTATGTTGATTTGCAGGTCTGTGGTTATGGGCACAAAGGAAAAATGGATAGAGAGTTAACCATGGTTTTTAAGCCATGAATTTAATCTCCTCCTCATCGTAAAGAGAATTTGTGCGCATTTGTCTCCTCCTCAACCTAAAAAGAATTTGTGCGCATTCTGGTTTATTAACTCTGTCCCATCATTGTTATTTCAGAAACTGAGACCAAAGATCCTCGAGTTTTCACTGCATTGATAGGTTTATAAAACATACGCTATTGTACTCAGAAACGGGCTAGTAAATTATTTTTGGAATGATTAAAATAAAATTAAGAATATCATATAAAAATTTGAAATCCCACGAGTTAATAACAAGATCTCTTTAAAAAGGGAACGTTCAAAATTTCTGTAGATTTGAAGTCAAAATCAGTGAGTAATGACTGGATTTACAATATAGAAAGCTTACTAAATTTGTGTAAATACTTTGCACTTAACGGCTCTTTTCTGTCTGATTTCTCTCTCTTATGTCAGAAGAGTTTTTTCCCGTTTCTTGACTCTTTCCAGATTTTTTTTCCCGTTTCTTGAATCTTTCCAGACATACTTTGGACTTAACAGCCCGTTTCCTTTTCTTTCAATCGCTTTCTCTGTTCGATTGATCTCTCTGATGTCCCTTCGGACTTGTCCAGACCAAAATCCTGTTTCTTGACTCTTTCCAAACATATTTTAGACTTAACAGCTCGTTTCCGTCTCCTTTTGTTTTCATTTTCTTCCGACTTGTCCAGACCAAAATCTCGGATTACCTGCTCTATCATTGTGCTGCTTACCTGCACGGAGTTTAATATTCATTAGTCAATCAGAGTATAACAGAAACCCTACTTTAATTTAGTTATTTAAATTGTTTTTTTAAATCAACACCAGGTTATAGAACCTTCTGTGACTTATTAAACCTAGAAAATAACATTTATATCGTTATCGGATATATGTTAAGAATGAACCTGAGGCGTCGGGCTCCAGTTTCCTCGGATCCATTGTTGAGCCGGACGTAAGCTTGAACGGGGACATGACTCAAGAGTGCAAGTGTCAAGGAAGTAGACAAACCAGGTCTCCTCTTCCGCGTCCGTACACAGTTTAACGATGACACCGCGCCACCAGCAACGATCAGAATAAGCTTCCACTGCATCCCCAATTGAGCAATGTTCAGGCAACTGAATTTTGAGTCTCCCCTCAATGGGTCTCACCTCAATGTGCTCACTGTGCAGACACACCTCCTCCTCCAATGGCGTTTTATCTTCCGTCTGAAATTCATCATATCGTATCCTGCAATGCTGGCCATCTGTGTAATTCTGGCCATATGTGGTAACGTTGAGGATAACTCCCTCAAACCAAGCACTTCGGTAGCCTTCCTCGCTGGTGCACACCTCAACTCTCATTCCTTCTGTAAACTCCATATTTCTGAGTTCTGCGACAATGCCAAATTATTGAATAAGAAATTATCAGAATTTTTAGTATATACCCACATTAAATCATTTTAATAAATAATATAAAATCGAAAATAACCGTTTTGTTTTAAATTACAATTTATATAAATATTAAATTTTATTTTCACAATATGCATTTTATAATTAATATTTATAATATATTATAACAATTTCAAATCTATTTAATTAGTTTTTTTTTAATTATTACATGTTATAAGATTTAGATTTTTCTTTTTTTCCACTTAAAAATAGTTAAGTATTCAAGTTATAATTTTGAATTAATAAAATTTTAATTTTAATATTAAAATAAATTAAATAGATCTTAATAATTTATTATTAAAATTTGTTAAATAATCTTTATTAAAATTAAAATTTTAAATTAATAAAATTTTATTTTTTATATTAAAATAAATTAAATGTACATTAATAATTTATTATTACAATTAAATTGTGGAAGGTTAACTTTTTAATATGAACCTGATTCCATCGATCCAAATGATATTTATTGAATTTCAATATAACCCTTAAAAAAAAAAGCCATATCTATATTCTCTATAAACTTATTATACAGAATAAACTAAGTTATCATTCATTTAAGTGAATTAATATAATTATTTAAATTAATTAAGATGAAATTATTTACATTTTTATATTTTATCATTCATTTAAGTCAATTAATATAATTATTTAAATTTATTAGGATGAAATTATTTACATTTTTATTTTAAGATGAAGTATAGTTTGTTTTCTCAATTTGACAACCTCAAAATTTTAGTAGAAAAGAATATTTGAATGGATTAAAAATTAAAAAAAAATAGTTTTAATTTTCAAAGTTTTATAAATTAGATTTTTTTTTGTTTTCATTAATAAAATTTAATCATACAATTTTTGTTAAAATTGAGATTTTAGATTGATGAAATTCTTATTTTTAATGAAAAATATCATTCAACATTCTCTAATACTCTTATTGCAACTTGATTGTGCAATATTGATATTTTTTTTTATAATTTCATTAACTCAAAAAGATTTTGGTTAGATTTCAAAGTGAAAAATACCTATCTTCTTTTCTATTTGAGGAGTATGAGAAAGAAAAATTCTTAAAATGTTTGTACTCCAACAACTACAATGATTGACACAAAGTTCAATAAGACACAAATTCTAACTACATTTAAAAGGCCCCAACCCAAAACCAACAATATCACGCCTGTACATAGGTGAAGAAGTAACCCACCATAATTTGTACTTAATCATTTTTGTGCCAACCACTCCAATTAGACCACATCAAAATTTCAACTTCCATCATATAATTTCCAATAACTACTCCAATCTTATTTTAGACCACAACCCAATAAATATCTATATATACCTCATAAATATTCTTCATAAATAAACTCATAAATGGTGTTCATTAAAAAAATATACACATTATCTAAGCAACCATTTAAGATAAAATATAAATTCACACTTAATTTAATTAATAAAAAAAAAGTATATAACTTTTTTTTTTTCAAAGGTGGAAAAGTTTATAATAACTCAGTGGTCAATCTTTAGTGAGAATAATCATCATTGGCTTCCATTCATAAATGTTAACATCATTGGTCAGCCTTATTCAAGTAAAAACATGGGTGTTGTCTAATTGTTCTAAGTTTTTTTTTTTTTTTTGTCAGATTCTAACGTCATAAATGTGCAAGAAATCACTATTTTTTGTTGTTTAAAATTTGTTTTTGAATGCAAAAATAGATTCATCATGCTGAAAATGCCCTTGAGCACTGAGATTATACAAAAATAATCACTCAAATATGTAGATCTAACAATTTAGACTAAGATAAAAACATGTCACTTGAAATAACCCATCAATAGTTAATAAGACTGTAGACTTTTAATCTTGCTAGATGAGTAGGTGGTTAACCTATTTCCTCATATTCAAGGAAGATGAGCTTTTAAACAACCAAAAATAGTTTTAGGTCTTACTCTAGGACCATAAAGTAGTTTTAACTTAAATAATATTTACAAGAACACTAATATCTCTTATAGTCATAGCTAAGACTACCTCCAATAGATTCATGTGTTTTTTAATAACATTATAATAACATTATAATAACATTTAACCTTAATCTTATACATGAAATCAAATATTATTCATTATAATTTAAAAAATATATATATTCTTTAGAAAAAAATTTATAAAATTATATAACATCCTTGAAAATGTTTATAAAACTAAAATTATTTAAAAAATAAATTATAAAATTATATAGCATCCTTTTAAAATGTTTATAAAACCATATATCATATTTTCTAAATACTTATCATAATTTTTTTCATTATTTTATTTAAACTTATATTTTTTTATTATTTAAATATAATTTTATATTTATTTTATAATTAATAAATAACTATACATATTTCAAAATATACTACATTTATAAATTTGATAATTCAAAATATACATTGCATTTATACATTTAATATTTCAAATTAATGTAATACTTATATATCAATTAATCATTTACATAATATCTTATCATTATTTAGATTCACCAATCTTCTTTACTCTTATTCTATAACCATTTATATATTCTATTATGTTAATTTATATACATACAATCAAGTTTCTTTTCCAAATCATTTAATCACTAGGTATTGTCTATTGGATTGTCTTTTTATTCATCCAGGGCTTCGATAGTATATAAGTGCAGATTTTAACCAACATTGTTTAGGAAAGGTGTTATGGTCATTTAAAAATCATGGTTAAGGTTTGTAACTATTAATTTTATTATCAATCTTGATGTGTGCATGACCATTAGGGTTGGGGATTTCTATATTTGGATATGGTAGGTTATAGCTATAATTGGATATATAGGTTATAAAAATATTCTTACAATTTGATGAAAAAAAAGGTAGCACTGAAAAAAATAGCACTAGCATGCTAAGAAGATTGAAATGTAGCAATGCCAACCTCCATATCATTGTCATAGTGGGATCCACATTCTAAAAAGTTCATCGGTGTAGTAAACAATGTGTTCATGATTTAGCAAAGGGTGAAATTTGGTAGAAATAAGGAATTCAACTTTTTTGTTTTTTAATACATAGAACATGTCTATGTTTTTAGAACATTATTAACATGTATCTAATTTAGGAATGTGTGTGCTTTTTCATTTTACAAGCTGATGTGGTGCTACATGGATGTTTGGAAGTTATCAAATTTATTTAAAAATAACATGTGAGTTATTGGAAATGTGTACATGTTCTTTAAAAAAAAATAGGAAATAATGATTGTCTCTTTTGAGGCTATCATATTTGTGTGATTACTTTGTTATTTTTAGATCGTAGAGGTTGGTCATACTTATTATAATATTAACTTTACTATATTTTTAGATTGTAGAGGTTGGTCATACTTATTATAATATTAACTTTACTATAATTTTTTTTTTTAATTGATAATGTGACTTAAAAACAAGTGTAATATTTTAGTTTTGATGTCTGTGTTATGTATGTATATGTTGAATGTATATAATTTAAATAATTTAATTTGTAATAGAACATTGAATATTAATAAAAAGAACATTATTAGTTGTAGAAGTTGTAGAAGAAAAGAGAAAAAATAAGTGGGGATATGAATCCACTAAAAGAAAAAGACAAAGGGGCTTAATAAGCTAAGGAAAGGACCATAGTAAGGGAGTTAATCAAGAGTCTTTTCAAACTTAGTTATTTCCTTGATTATTATTTAATCATGGTTTAACTAATCCTTGATTGGGATTAGCGCATGAAGGTGATATGTGCCCCTTCATGTCATGAAATTAACAATATTTCATTTACCATGTAAGTGGTCAAACTATTGTAATTATTATTGTGGTTTGATTTTGAAGGTTGGAGTGAGAAATTTTAATACATATTACTGTTTATTTATTAGAAATCAAATTTTACCAAATAAATTGGATTTCACCCTGAGAGTTGTCTTTCATTTGGGGAATTGAGGAAATTGTCTTAGAGTGAAATGTTGCATGTATACTGAATTCAAAATGTGAAATCTACATCCATGAATTAATAGAGAATTGTGGTTGTATGGAATGATATTGGTTGTAATTAAGGAAATTTAGCTACAACTAACAATTCTTTGGAATCCTAAAAGTGATATTTCATGTCCAGCCTATGTTGGAGCCCTAAAGGGAAGTGGGATAACATGAGATATTGTTGATCAGAGAAGGGGATCCCATGCATTGGGTTGTGTAGGCTAATGGGGAAGAGGGTTGTGGATTGGTAATCTTTGTATGTGTAATTAATGAATGTGATATTGGGAATTGGGGTGTAAGAATATAAATTAGGGTCAACCATAAAAAGAGTGTGCCCCTTGTGAATTCATAGCCTCAGCTTGGGGGGTGTCCTCTATTATAAAGAGAATTGGTGTAGCAGGGAACCTATGGTTGGGTGATACATCCCTCTTTTACATTCAATTAGTGAATAGTTCTATACAAATAAGTGTTCATGATTATATATGTGAATTATGTTCAATTATTACTAAATTTTTATGGTTATAACATGGTTGATTTAATTATAGTTTTCTTATTTTGATTGCATGCGTTAGCCTACATTTATGATTCATGGTTTAATGAATAATGTAATGGCTACATTAGGTTGCATAAATATGTAGTGTCATGCATGCTAATACTATATAGTTAATATTAGATGAATTGTCTTTGGTCGCTTAGGAAATTTGCACAAGTTTGGGTGGTTAATAGAAGTATCCCATATCCTGAAAGTGCACAGAGGTTATTGGTATGTCACATAATGATATCAGAGCTACTAGTTATATCACTAGGGTTATATGGGCTAGAAGTTAGCTATATATGAGGAAATTGTAGTT
>ML797301.1:112468-154529 GCA_009831015.1 Picea engelmannii | reverse complement strand
GGAGGACTTTTCTGTATTGGTTTGAGTTATCTCTTGAACATTGTATAAGCTATTTATGATAAGGAAGTTTTTGCTGGGTTTTCTTCCCCTAGAGGGTTTCCCAGGATAAATGTTGTGTCTCTTGTCAATGTGTATTTCTGAGTGATCTTGTTCTTATTATGCTCTTATCTTATGAAATGCAAAGAACTATAATAATGGAATAAACATTAACAATAATTTGTATAGATATTTCCCTCTAATAGAAGGTAGAATGAGGAATAAATTCATAGTTACATTGTCCCTAATTTGATTGAAATTTTTTATTTGAAAATAAGTAATCATGTGAAATCATGGTTTTTTCAATTAGCTATTGGAACTAAAAGGAAAAATAAAGAAATTGTTAAAGGTTTCTCGTTATATATAGATGGTTTCATCACTTTTTCAAACCTAAACATAGTATCACTTGGTTCATATGATGTTCTTATTGAGATGGACTGGTTAGATGTGCGTCATGTTGTCCTAGACTATCATATTAATACTTTTGTTTGTCTTGATGATGAAGGAAACCATAGGATAATGAAAGGCATTCCTAGACCCATTTCTATAAGGGATATTTTTTCCTTACAATTGAAGAGATTCTTCAGGAAAGGGTGTTTTTTTTATGCATCTCACGTGGAAGAACCAGGAAAGTGTATAATCCCAAATATTCACGATTATCCTATTTTGTAGGAGCATGCAGATGTATTTGGGGAGGTGCCAGGTTTACCACAGTAAAGAGATATCGATTTTTTTATTAATTTCATTCCTAGATCTGTTGCTATGTCTAAGACTCCATATAGATTGAGTACACCCAAATTTAAGGAGCTACAAATGCATTTAGAATATTTTTTAAAGGAGGGTTATATTTTCCCAAGTGTCTCTCCTTAGGGAGCACGAATACTTTTTGTGAAGATGAAATATGGGACTTTGTGTTTGAGCTTTAGAAAGTTAAACAAGATCACTGTGAGAAATAAATATCCTTTGCCAAGAATTGATGATCTATTTGATCAACTAAGAGGAGAAAATATGTTTTTGAAGATAGATCTTAGGTTGTGCTACCATCATATAAGGATAAAGGATAAATAAATTAGTAAAACTAATTTCAAAACTATGTATTGGAACTATGAATCTATAGTGGTTTCATTTTTATTAACAACACACTAGTTAACTTCATGTGTTTAATGAATAAAATATTTAGAAATTACTTGGATAATTTTGAAATTGAATTGCTTGATGAAATTATTGTTTATTCAAAATCATATGAGGAGCATGAAGAGAAATTGTGGTTAGTACTGCAAATACTAATACAACATCAGTTGTATACAAAGTTAAGGAAGTGTTCCTTTCATGAAAGCTGAATTTATGATTTGGTACACATCATCTCAAAGGAATGAATAATAGTAGATCTAGAGAATATTGAAGATATTAAGGAATTTGTTACACCTAAGAACATAATCGAGGTAATTCTCTGTAAATTTCCATGGATATTCCACTAGAAAAATGCGTCACAATATATCTTACAATATTTTGCAACATTTTATTAAAATTTTTATTACCTTAGATCTTAGATTTATTATTACTAGTGTAGTGCTCAAAATTATGGAATTAATTGAAATTGGAATGAAATAAAACAAGAAAATAAACCTTCCATCCACACAAATGAACACAATATGTGACCTAAAAAATCCAATACATGATAAAACCCTACTAAAAGGTGAGGCCTATGCTTTTGTCTCTTTTTATTATTTAAGAAATGCATGTACAAAAAAAGGGGAAATCATTATGGAGTTGCCATGGAATTGTGTCATGAGTGGCTATTATAGAATATGTTGTCTCCTCTATAATGCTTCAATATCCCATTCCTAGATGCTATGATCCACTATGTAAAAATAACAATACCAAAAGAATGGAATGCCTTCATTTCATAGTGGCCCAATATTTAACATAGCTCGATAGTAATCTAGGGTTAAGGTTAGGGGTTTTTCATGCCTCAACCCTCAATTAGTGTTAGAGTTTTGGACCCTCTTGAATATTCTTGAAATTCCACACATGACTAGCTCCACATGTGTGAGTAACAGGGAATGATGTGGCATCCACTTAGTACCATGGTAGTCAACTTGTGGGAGGAATACATTCCAGTATCCAAACTACAAATTAAGTGATTTTTGTAGCTTATGGTGTGTAAAAACACATAAAGGAATGGGAACTAGTATCACAAATATTCAACCCCAAAAAGTTCCATTTGATTCCTCAAACTAGCTCTAGAATTTTCTATACCACAAATCAACAAACAAGGACATACTCCTAAAATGGGCCCCATATGAAAATTCTTCCAAATTTTTCTCCCAAAAAATAAAAATATAGATGAAAAATTATATAACCATCCAATTTGGATTATACCTCCCCATTTAGGGAGGAGCATGGTTCCTAAAATATTGTATTGAATGAGGTGAGGAAAGTTTTCCTATACCAAGACCATGTGAATAAGCCCATGACCATGACTCTGGAAAATTACATGGCAACCAAATGGCAGTCCAAACATGACTAGACAGGGTTACCCTCATAACTGTGAGGAAGCAACCAACAAGAATACACAAAGTGAAACCCTCCACCATTAAAACACAGAGTTATAATAACCATATTCATTCAAAAATCCATAGAGACCCACCACGATTTTAACCAACAGAGAAACCAACAAATGCACAACTCAACCGAAACCAATTCTTTTACTTGCAATCCGAATAATTACACAGTCATTCCAAAGAGAAAAAACATGCATTTACACAGTTGCAATTCTCAGGAAAACACAAAACCAAGCATTAATGAGCCATTTTTTGTTCATACACAGAGCGTAATTCACGGATGGGGTGAAAAATAACCATACCTGTAACCGAGAGCTTAAAAGGGTGAGTTGGTCGAGCGTTTTATTCCCAAGCCTAAATTGCGGAGCTTAACCACAAGAAGATAAAAATGCAACAAGAACCATACTAGGGTGACATCTTGATGGGTGGAGTATAGAGTAACGTGAATTTACTGCATGTCACTTCCATATCCTATCCTATTCAATTATGAAGTACAAGACAACCAACACTTACCATATCATTTAAACCATGTAATCAATTTCCAACCCATTGAAATCTGTGATAATATTCCTTGCCCAATGTGCCACCTAAAACATTCACATTAACCCATATGCATTGCCATATCATATGCGCCCCAAAATAACTCAAATGAAAATCATATAGCCACAAACCAACTATATAATAGTTAGGACTAACACTAACATGTTTTTCATTTCCATTTGTGTATAATCCTTAACATTACTCAAACATAGATCCTTTCTTTTTAGGATTTTTTTCCATAAGTTTCTTTTCTTATTTTGGTTATGTGATTACTAACATAATTCTTGTGTATGTGTGGCTAGGTAATAAATCATGGTGATTTATGACATGATTAAACATAGCAACTGTAATTATATGCCAATCATAATATAAAAATAATGCTTTGAATTGCAAAACATCCCATAAAATGCATCATCCACCTATCACTATGTCAAAATGAAACCAAGACTGCATTGTCAACCATATAGGACCCTATAAGCAACATCGAAACAACAAAAAAAAATGTGTGATATGACTATCTTCGAGCCTCTGGTCTATAAGGGGATCCCATCTAATAGTATTATATTATTAACATAGTTTAAATAATAGGGCTTTAGCAATACTTTGCAAGGGAGATTCCTCGTTTCTATTTTAATCATCAACAAATTGGTGAATCCATAGGGAAATCTATTTCCAACAGATTAATAACTCAAAATGTATGGTTTCACAGAATAGGTAACATCATATCGGGAAGATATAAATCAAAATGATTATGCCACAGGGGGAAGTGAGCGGATTTAATGGAAAAATGACCAGAAATTTGGGAATAACTCATGGAAAGTGTTAAGTATGAGGAGGTTTATCATTGTAAGCATAATCATTCAACCAGAATTTGCTCTTGAATTCAAGGAGAAACATTTTCTGGACTTTCTCTTTTGAATCTCAAAATGGATGAAGAAATGGAAGGAAGAAGAGGGAAGTAACCAACTATATCATAAGAAAACAGTGAAAGTAGATAACAAATTCAATGATGCTTTCAGGGGGGACATCATAACAACTGTGTAAGCTTGATTATTATTGACTAGCAATACTTTGCATGAGTTTCGTTGTGGCAGAACTGATCAAACATTTTATTCTTGACCAAAAATTGAAAACAAAAGAACAAAATAAAGAAATGTCATAATAGAAATGAAACTGCAAAATTGAAAACAACAGAAATGGAATGACAGAAATGAAAACAGAAGAAGGAAAAATACTAAAATGAAATCATAATTGAAAAAGCAGTAATAAAAACTACTAATATACAAAAAAATCCAAACAATGTTAAACTCTTCAAGTTGGTTCCACGTAGTGTTTTAAGTGAGAACCGTTAGTTTTGTAGGAAAACAATTCCTCTTGTAAATCCTTTAGAATGTAAGAGATTGCACCCAGGATAAAAGAGATATTGAAAGGACCCAACCATAATTTTTTAAAATTCGAGACATCTTATCGTCTTTTAGAGTATACAATTAAATCATCAAGATAGATATGAGTAATCTTGTCGATCAAATCGTCAAAAACCATCTACATAGCCTTTTACAATGTGACACCTGCATTGGGTAAGACAAAAGGCATACATTCGTAAGAAAAAATGCCCCAACGAGTAATAAAGGTGGTTTTATATTTATATTCCCTTTTCACCTTGATTTGATTGTAACTAGAGAAACCGTCAAGTAAGGACATCATCTGCAACTCTACAACTTGCTGCAAAATCATTTCCATATTAGGGAGAGGAAAGTCATGTTTTATGCTAGCCCAATTTAATGAATGAAAACATACACATAATCTGATTTTACTAGTTGTTTTCCGAATGGGAACCAAATTAGAAACCCATTCTGAATACTTAACCGAAAAGATAATTCCAGCCTTCAAGAGTTTTTCCAACTCCTTTCGAATAGTTGATTCTAGTGCAGGATTGACAGGTCTTTGTTTTTTCCTAACTGGTTTTATGCCCTCATTGATAGGAATGGCATGCTTTATAAGAGTGGGATGAAAACCATGAAGATCCTTATAAGACCAAGTAAAAACATCTTGAAATTCACCAAGCAGTCTGGCAAACTTCATCTTTTCTTCATCAGAACATTGGGCACCTATTTTAACATTCTTTGGGGACTCAGGTGTTCCAATGTTCAAGGAGATGGTTTCACCCACCTTCCTTTTCTGATTCTCTTCTTTATGTTTCTTTTCATTTCCTACATCACTCGATGAAAATGAACTCTCTAGAGGATTCAAGCCCTTAGGAATCTTGTTATCTTCCTTGGATATAATTTCCTTAGGTTTATAAGGTTCATTTTGAATGAAAGTACATATGCTCTCATCGCTAGGGAAAACCTGCCATGATTCTATAGTGTCATAGATATGTGGATGATATAGATATTGAAAAGTACAATCAGGTCTATGTGGTAGAAGTTGTCGATTAGGAGAGGCTGCAAAAAACCCTAATCGGTTAGCCATTGAGTTCAATTCCCTCTTAACATGAGTAATGTTGAAAGATAATAGGTTTGAGATAAGTGCCCGAACAGTTTGGGTGTAGCGTTTCATCAAATTGTTGCTAGGGGAATATATCTTATGTACAAGGTTCAAAACAAGCTCGAAATCCCCAAAAACTGTAAGGTGACCACAACCCAGATTATAGGCGTTTTCAATTCTTAATAATAAAGCTTTGAATTCAGTGACATTGTTTGTGCAAGAAAACTCCAACCTATAAGAAAAGTTATGAATTTTCCCCACATGAGAGTATAATATAATACCAATTTTGTTTCCTTCATTAGAGCATGAACCATCAAAGTGCATATGCAACATGTCATCGTCTAAGTCAATTTGTTCCAAAGGGGTGTTATCCTCCTTGGTAAATATGGAATACACTCCTATGTCCTCTTTGATATAATTCACATTAGGTTGTGTAACACTTTATATGTAAGGTGAAATCCTTCCCTCTCTAAGGACTATGATATTTTTACCATTTCGAGGAATGGATAAGTGTGTCCCATCGAGTGAGAGGTATCCACCCATCAAGGATTTCCAATATCTTCCTAGGATGATTGAGTAGTTTCTTAATGCCATGTTAATTACCTGAATATTAAGGGTTGTCCTTATTTTAGGGTGCGCGCACAAAACCAAGGCCACGTCCTTGATTTAACCTATGGTCACTTGTTGTAGACTATTATAAGAGAGCATGATTCTGGCATTTTCATTTGTACAAGACAAGCCTAGCTCTTTCGTAATAGTATTCAACATTACACTTGGGTCCGAACTGTCGTCAATGAGGCAACAATGGGTGATATTATCCATAATATTTACAGAAATATAAAATGGGGGGTTTTTTAAAGGTTGTCTAAAGTTATGTACACCTACTTTATTTACAGTCGAATCCTCTTCATCTACCTCTTCAGAGAGGTTGGTTACAATGGAATCTCTTCCTTCCATGAATTTTTTTAGAAGCTTCTATTGTTCAACGATGAAAACCATGTCCAGAAGGGTTGCATATTCTTTGATGTTGGCCAACTGATTTAGAATATTGTATTTGGAAGAGGGGAGAGGGGAGGTATTTCCTTGACTGTCAAGATCCTTAGGAACCTGAATAGTAGCAGCTGGTGAGGATGAGCTTAGGCTAGAATAATTGTGGGGAGGATCATATTTTCTTTTGGGTGTATAGGATTTATTCCTAGTATTGATGATCATGAAATCTTTTGGCTCTGCAAAATCTAGGACATAGATGGTAGTTTCAGGTGTCTTACCAAATATTTTATCTATGGAACTCTTCTTTACCTAACATTTATTTTCCTCATGGTGTTCCTTGCAAAATTTACACCAACTACGAGACATGATAGCTTTAGGATGAAAATTATTTTCATTTGGATTTTTAAAGGGGGGTCCTTAAGAGGATAAAGCTCCAGGGGTAATAGGGGAGACATTTCCTTTTCGCTCATATGCTATCATATGATTATTCATGTCTTGTACAAGTTGTAATAGGGTGGACATGTCTGTCTGTTTAACTAAATCTCCGTGAGGAATACCTGTTCTTTCAATTTGTTCTTCATATTCTAAACATGTATGTAGAGCAGAACCAAGGTTATCAATGGAATTTTCCTCAAGCCTATGACGGTAGGGAGAAGGTAATGCATTATAATAATGCATGAAATCGGCTTGGTTCTGAGTTCTAATGAGTTTGGGGATTTGATTGTATAACTTGGTGAAACACAAGTTGAAGGACTTGATGGTCTCACCATCCTTATAAGCGATGTTATTGTATTCACGTAACTTCTCAGTTGGGATTTTGGATTGCCCATAGGTGGATTTGAACCTATATACTAACTCCTCCAAAGTAGATAAAATCTTAAGAGGGAGATCGAAGAAATTGACCGCAACCTTTTCTTCAAGAGAATTGACAAATAAGCGCATGCAAGTATTGTTGTCATTGGCTCCGATGTTGTGAAAGGAATTAGAAAATGCCACCAAGTGTTCATTCGTAGTGACAATTTTATTCCCTTAAAACCTAGGGACATTCTCTTTGAATTTAGGAAGTGGATGAGTAGCAGGTGCCAAGTTAAGAAGAGAGGAAACATGCCACAGTGTGGTTGTAGCATCTTCTTCAAATTGAAAAAACCCATACTTTTTAATGACTTTGGTGGGATTTGTGGTAGATTGGACAGGGACTTGGTGACTGTATAAGCTACCAATCACTGACGAAGCTAAAGATTGAGATGAAGAAGAACCCCCAGTGCCACTAGATCCACCACTAGATGTCATCTTGTAGATAATAGGTAAGGGAAAGAAATATGAACTGGAAGAATTAGAAAAGGTTCTCCTTAGATAACTTTGTTGGGTTGATGACACAACGTTCCTTCTTCTTATTTCAACAATAAGATTAACTTCAGGTGATAAGCCTCTTCTTCTCCTAGAAACACAAGGGTCTAAGGACATAAAAAGAAGTCAAAGTTGGAAGAAATAAAGTTATGGTTGATTCTTAATTTGTCCATGTCTAGTTTCCCAACGTTCTTGGGCACTTATGACTTGTTTAATTGTTGTCCATGAATGATTAAGCTCAGCCCAGGTATTATCATTATCTAAAAAGGTGTTAAACAAGTTTAAATAAATGATGGTATGATCTTGAAGACCAGGATCAATATTAGGCTGCCTTGCAACAGGTAGAGTCATTAAGAAATGAAGCAATCAAAGAATCGATATTATAAAAATAAACATATTCGATGATAATCAAGAATAAAAATCAACCAGAGAGATATTGAAGATCTCCCCAGTATGGTCGCCAAATAAATGTTGAGTAAAATATATGAAATGATCTTACTCAACCATTTTCAAATCTTACTTAGTTAAATCAAGATAGAAAGGAATATCACCCTATGTTTATAGCCATCAAAAAATGTTTCCTAATCCACAAGTATTGGTTACAAGGGATTAGGCTAATTTTCTTATAAATAAAAGATTGCTGAAAATTCAATATTTATGTGATTTTCTGAATATAATAGATGCAGAAATAAATGTAAAGACAGAAGTAAAAATACCAAGCCAATAATCAACATATATGAGACATAAATCAAACTCATATTTCATTCCAATTTATCAAAAGAATTGTTCTCTTTACAAAATTCCATGAGGAAGTTTGGACCAAAGTCAAACTTAGATGTCCCCAATGAAAACCATGCAAAGGACTTTTGAAAAAAACGTAAAAAAATGAACTTTAATAGCTGGATCAACTTGCCACAGATTGTTGCCCACTTGACTTTGCACAATATCGTTTATCAGTCATGAAATTTAATTCACAAGAATACAAGTCTACAAAGACTATCAAAGATAGATCAACACCCCTGAAAAAAAAGTGTCTGAATGATGTAATTTAGCCTTGAATCTTGTTGTCTACAATAGGACCCTTCTATCATAAAAGAGAATTATGATTTCAATGAATTAAAGAATGAATGGAAATTGAATTATCTCAATAAAACTCAAGAGCAGACTTTAGTATTCTTTCTCCTTCTATTCTCCTTCTGTTCCTCCTTCTCTTTTTTCCTTTAAGCAATCAAAACTAGTTGAAATAGTTAAACTACCTCTTTTAGTTAAGTTAACTAAAACTTAACTAACTTTTATTTTAGGGGGGGATTAATAAAATAATAATAATGGTCTTAAGAAATAATAACTAGTAGGTGGTACCCCTTGTGACTCCCTTTAGTTTCTTTAACAAGCATAAACACAACTAGTTAATCAATCAAACACATCCCTCCTTGTGTATCCCATTATCACTCTCATAATTTGAAAATTAATATCAATGATATTTGAAACCATATCGAAAAAATATAATATCCAACATATCCAAAAAATATTGTGTTGTCCAAAAACTTCAGAAGTCAATTTTTCTTAACCATCAATAAATAAAAACACTCAAAAACCATATTTTCCACTCTGGGAGGAAATTTTCCCCTTTTTGATGTTGTCTCCCTTTGATTTATCTGAATTTTCCTTCGTTTGTGTGGAGCCCTTAGGCCTGATCTCATTGATAACATGAGAGCAATCATCTCTCAAATGCATGTGGGATGAAACGGATTTGGAAGAGTCATTTGATGGAGAGGAAGGGGCAATAACAACTTTTCCATTATCAGGTGCATGGTGGGATTCTATTTTTAACCTCTTACTTGTGTGGGAAGATTGTATTGGTGAGTGTGCAGTGGCATCTTGGACAATTTGGTTAACTGGTAGAGGAGGAGCAGGTAGAAACAAATTGGGCCAGCGACGATGTTGGGAAACTGTCGGGTGGACAATTTCTTGCCATCCTTCATTTTCAGGTGCTTTAGGTTGTAATGAGACATGAGGGGGAATTGGGATACCAGGGACATGTGAGGCTTGGAAAGGAGGCCTTTTTTGCCTAGGTTGGACCACTCCTTGTCCAATCTAGTTAAAAAATATAGCTTGGAATAGCTCTCTCAACTCTTGTTATTCTGTATCAAAATGTATAGAAAACCTTGGCCTTATAGGGCCTATGTTCCAATTTCCTCTTCCTCTGTTACCCTGGACATGACTACCTTTGTTGAAGAAGCTCATTCTTATATGCATTATTTATTAGAAACTAGTTCCTTCAACAAACCATACATGACATCTCTTTAAATATGAAACAAAGTTTGGCTCGGCAGCACATCAGAATCATGCAATCCAATCCATAAAAATCGTTTAATACTTGTCAATGAGAAGGGGATGAATAAGAGTTCTAGGATATATGAGGGATTGTATTAAGAAAAAGTGGCAAAATGAAAGGGGATAGATCATGATTACTACTAAAAAAATCATCAAACAATCAACTGTATTGTAATAACAAAACATATCAATTGTAACTCATCCTTGTGCCATCCTTCAACTGCTAAAATACAAAGTTTTCATCTAACTATAATTTATTTTTAAGAACAGCGAGTGAATAGTGAATCTGGGAAGGTGAGGGGACTTCTAATGTGCGGAAAAGTGAGAGAATGACAGGGAAATACGGATATTGTTCATAAAACAAATCAAGTAATCAATAGAGATTACTCTGTACTCAATACAAAAAATACCAACACCAATTCAATAATTATTGTGTATCAAAATTGTTCACTGTTCAGCATTTAAATTCCTCAAAAATTTCTCAATTAGAATAGTCCGTAATCATACTTATAATCAAAATGAATTTCAACAGTCATGTTAAGAAAATGGTTGGTCTTTAATTTCTTTTCTTTCCTCTTAAGAATTAAAATAAAACACACAACAACATTGCTCCACCTCTATCCCACATGCATCACTATAAAATATCATACCATGTATATAATTTCACAATCGACCAATTTAAAACATATGCATAGGTCCCTTCCAAATTGAATAGACTTCCAGAACATGCCTGATTCATATACTCTTTATCATATCAACCAACAAGTTTTTGCAACGAAACCACAGTCAATATAAAACCCAAGATTCATCATTGTCGATGCAATTATTTACAATATGCAAGATGATTCCATAATAGATACATAGTGAACATAACAAAATAACCACAGTTACCAATTCCATAATTTGCTATAACCCCGCTCGGGCCTAGTGAAACACACAATAGTCTCCAATTTGCAGTTAACACCATGTTGTAAGAACACAACGATTAAAATTATAATGATAAAAAGGCGTCCCTTGACTGCATATTATTACTCATTCCCAATCACAACTTTTCAACCAATTTCATCATAGGAAGACCAGATAGGGACTCAAAAAAACATTCCATAACCACTCCACTTGATAACCAATCTTTGGCAACCAAAAAGATGCTCGACAAGAGTAAGAATAGTTGGGGATTTTTTAAATCGGGCTCTATCACAACAAATACAAAGAGGTAATCAAGAGTACGCTTAGTCATCAATAGCACAGAGAACTTGAGGTCCTTAGAGCCATATCAACCATAGGAAAATACCCTTCGATACAGGCATAATAGAAAACCACAGGGTTCCTTCTAACTCCCGGTCTTGGAAATGGCACAAAAGTTATCCATAGAGGAAACAACGATAGGTAGGGTAGAAAAATGATGCACATAGTGCATTTTTCATTTGCAGAGGAGAGGCTAATGTCCACTAGACAGTGACAGTTACCCAAAACACACAGAGGTATAACCTCTGTCTATTTCTTAAGAGTCGAATTATTTGACAACAAATCCAGTGAGGATGCATAACCCAAGGCATAACTTATTTCACCCAACAACCATATAGCATATATATCGACATTATGGCCAACCTAAGACTAACTTCTGAGATACTTTGATTCCAAGACCATGTGAATAATACCACGACCATGACTCTAGAAAAATACACAACAACCAAATGGCAATGAAAACACGACTGGACAGGGTTACCCTCATAACTATGAGGAAGCAATCAACAATAATACACAGAGCCAAACCCTCCACCATTAAAACATAGAATGATAATAACCATATTCATTCAAAAATCCATAGAGACCCACCACGATTTTAACCAACAGAGCAACCAACGAATGCACAAATCAAGCAAAAACAATTCTTTTACTTGCAATATGAACAATTACACAATCATTCCATAGAGAAAAACCACACATTTACACAGTTGCGATTCTCAAGAAAACACAAACCCAAGCATTAGTGATCCATTTTTTTTTCATACATAGATCATAATTCATGGATGGGGTGAAAAAGAACCATACCTGTAACCGAGAGCTTAAAAGGGCGAGTTGGCCAAGCATTTTCTTCCCAAGCCTGAATTGTGGAGCTTAACCACCAGCAGATCAAAATGAAACAAGAACCATACTAGGGTGACAACCTGATGGGTGGAATATGGAGTGATGTGCATTTATAGCACGTCGCTTCCATCTCCTATCCTATTCAATTTCTAAGTACAAGATAACCAACACTCACCATATCATTTAAAACATGTAATCAATTTCCAAACCATTGAAATCTGCGATAATATTCCTTGTCCAATGCACCACCCAAAACATTCACGTTAACCCTTGCCAACTTCTCATGTCATACGATATGCATTGCCATATCATATGCACCCCAAAATAACTCAAATGAAAATTGTATAGCCACTAACTAACCATATAATATTTAGGACTAACACTAACATGTTTTTCATTTCCATTTGCATATAATCCTTAACATAACTCAAACATACATCCTTTCTTTTAGGATTTTTTTCCATTAATTTATTTTCTTGCTTTGGTTATGTCATTACTGTTGTGGGGTATTCTACCCTACGGACTAGCAAGCTAGGGTTCTAAACTTGCATGCAGATCATGACCCTTCCTAAGCTACTTTTAACCTTCTACCCGAATCTAAAACCCCTTTTTCCACATGCACACAAGGGAAGAATAAACCAACCTCTTTCCGACGGTTGAAGTAGATCCTCCTTTGAGCTTTTATCCTCTTGCTACTGCTGCTCCTTCCAAAAAGCTTCCCTACAATCAAGACAAAACTATGCATGCATGCTACTGATCTAGTATAGGGTTAGAGATAAAACACAAATCAAATAACATACATAAGACTCATGTATTCGGGAGGGGAAAAGCATCTTTTTCATTAACCTCAATCTTTTTCATTAACCTCAATATGAACCAACTTACAATGATTTCTGAGGCCGGTCACCGTTCCACGATCCTGATCCTGGGCTCTTCCTCTTCTTTGTCCTCCAACTGCTATGCTTGAACTTCTCCTAAAGCTTGAGGAAAGGCTAAAGGGTTGGGACAATAATGGACTTGGAAATTTTGGCAGAGTTCCTTTGCTATGATTTTTCCCCCTTTTGAATAGTACCCCTACCCCTCCTTTATAGGCTAGAAGGAGCTAGGGTTTTAGGCGAACTCTCGGCCATGCATGGCTGGGAGTTCCAGTTAACTGACAAAAATCCTCGTGTCCCGACGAAAACTTTCCTGATTTTTTGCTTTGTTAGGTAAACGCGGGCTGTAGTGGGTTAGCCCGCGGGTACCCGCGTGCAGTAGAAGGCCAACAAGAGGTCACCCGCGCTCAGTGAAAGGTTAGGGCGCGGGTTCCTTGATTTAAGTGGTTTTTTGAGGATTTGTTCAGCATGGCTTTGGCTAGGAAGAGGCATGAGTTGGCCTGATGCCAGGTAAACCTGTGTGGTGCATTTTAGGGTTATAACAATTACTAATATAATTCTTGTGTATGTGTGGCCAAGTAATAAATCATGGTGATTTGTGACATGATTAAACATAGATATTGTAATTATATGCCAATCATAACATAAAAATAATGCTTTCAATTGCAGAGCATCCCATAAAATGCATCATCCACCTGTCACTGTGTCAAAATGAAACCAAGACTGCATTGTCAACCATATAGGACCCTGTAAGCAACATCGAAACAACAACAGAAAATATGTGATATGAATATCTTCGAGTCTCCAGTCTACAAGGGGATCCCACCTACTATTATTATATTATTAGCATAGTTTAAATAATAGGGATTTAGCAATACTTTGTGGGTGAAATTCCTCATTGTGATTTTAATCATCAATAGGGTCCTAGGCAAAATCTAAAACACACAACAATTGGATAAATAACTCTCAAGTTTCTCAACCACACAACAAATCCTAAATTACAGCTCTCTTTCCCCTTCATCCTACACAACCCAAAGAAATGAACACATTTCTCTGCAATGTCATCCCTTAGGGTGTTCCATTTGTCTCCAAGTATCCAATGCTACTGGTCAGGAAATATCCCTACTGGAAACTCTAAGGATTCTCAGCTATGGAAAGTTCTTTCTTAGTTTCCATCAATCTCATGCAATCATACATCCATTCCCTTGTGGAATAATCAATATTTTATTATAACCATCCAATAATGGATCTGATCTTCCAGCCATTCATTTCCATGCTTAGAACAGGAGAACACAAATTAGCAAGAATGAGGTACCAAAAATGAAAGAGTGATAAGGGTGTAAGAGTAAATGGAGAAGAACAAGTGAACCCCCAAACATCCCAAAGATTTGTTTATCTAATTACATGAAAACAAGAACCACATGGCCTTCCTCCCAAGAATCTAATGTAACCAATTTTCCTAATTAAAACCAATATGGCCAACTAAAATATAATAAAAAGATTTAGCCCCTTTTCCCCCCTCTCTCATGGAATCATAGCCTCTGATACCTTGTCCTTGTCCATCCTACAACCATCAATGTATTTATTAATATATGTAGTTGTATTATATTTCCTAGGTACTCCGACTCCTTTTCTACTTTACCGTCTCACCAGCCTAACATTGTCACATTACATAATACATTATAGTTCATAGGGATTAAAACCGGGGTGTTACATCCCCCTCCCCTTATTTTGGAACCATCCTGAGTGCACAACACCATACCATTGATCTTAATATTACAAATCTAGGTTTTATGGAATTTAATACACACGAAATCCAACCAATTGCTTATATACATAGGCACTCTAGCCTAAAATAAAACATGCATGCATAGACATTCCGACCCAAAACATGTATAATGATCTCCAAAATTTATATTTCTGATAGTAGTTCCAACCAACAAGCTCTCCATCCCTATCATCCTACACAACCCAAAGAAATGAAACCCCTTTCTCTTCCATGTAGTCCCTCAATTTTTTCCATTTCTCTTTGGGGCTCCAGGGCACTCGACCAGGAAGTTTTAGAGTTCTGGCTCTAAGAACTCTTGTTGGAACAAGTCCATTGGATTTTCTTCATTCTATGCATTCATCATTGAGCTCGATTTCCTTCTAGTTTTGTTTTTACAAAGCTTGAAACTTCCATAACAAATGTCTCATATATATTATACACATACATTCATCATGAGATATCATTATAACAATTTTCAATCATAAATGTCAAATCTGTTTTATACAGGAAAACAAATTTTTCCAAGCATGAGCTTCCTGGTCATAATTGTTTTGTCTCTTGTAGTTGCATGAATCAATGTTTATTATGGATTACAGTAATTCCATACTAAATACCATTATTCCTTCAATTTTCTCAACCTTCAATCAACCCAACCAAATGTTATTATATCATAACATTTTTTATATTATTTCTCAAATCTCTTTATATACAAGAGATGGAATTTTCAGGCATGATGATTTTTCTCATAATGCTCGGATCCTGTAGAAACAATAATTGGTCTTATGTATGGGCTTACATCCATACCACATCCAAGACTATTATCCCTACAATTTTCTCAACCTTTCATTCAACCACACAATTTTTAGCATAACATAACAAATTGTAACTATTAATTTCTAAAATCTATTTTATACAGGAAAATAAAATTTCTAGGCATGAATTTTCTACTCATAATGTTTGTCTCTTGTAGCACCAAGAATTGGTCTTATTTATGGTTTTAAATCCATGACATATCCAATACCATTCTTGTTTCAATTTCCTGAATTTATACCCAGCAAAACAAATTGTCTGTAATTTTTTAAATTATAATTCTGAAATTGTTTTATACAGGAAAAATTAAATTTCCAGGCATGAATTTTATGCTCATAATGTTTGGCTCTACAACTGTAGATATCAGTATTCCTTATGGTATTACATCCCTTCCATATCCAATACCATTGTACCTACAATTTTCTCATCTTTCACTCATCCAAACGAACTGTCAGTATCTCAAGTACAAGATATATATATTTTCATGGCAACAATTAAAAAATTTCACAAAGTGATCTCAGAATTGTTTACAAATTTAATTAAATCACTTCCATTAATCCAACTATTAACTGAAATGAATCCATTCTATACAAATGTATTATCAACCAATATTTTATTTATTCTATCATTCAATATTTTTATCACTATGTTCCCCTGATAGAGGTTTTCCATAATTCATCATTGTGTAACTATTTTAACCTGTAACTTTCTTGTTGCAATATCTATCAACTCTTGAAGTGTTTTCAACTTCATGAGTTAAAAATACTCATATCATTTTAGTTGTTAGAATAATAATTTCTATGTTGTATAATATATACATGCATTCACCAAAATGCATTCAATAATTCATTTAATACCAAAAGTAACATTTTCAACATATCCAAAAAGACATCTCAGAATTGTAACAAACAACAATTCAATCACTTTCAGCTAGTATTCATATTAAATATAATGCAACTATCCATCATTATGTGTTTTCATCATAACAGGTTTTTCATAATGCAACAAATAATTACTAATAAAATAACAATCAATGTGCCAATACACATGGCCACATCTACATAATGCATCCATGCATTGACTACATAATACCACATTGCTTTGTCATGCATTCACCAAGGTAAGTTGGACAGTCTAGCCAATGCCTCAACACATCATCCAAAAACTTCCTACTCATTTCCTGACTATTTGGATACCTTCCTTTTCAATCCAAACAAAACACCAAGAATATAATTCTTAAGTTCTCTTCAGTGTTAGAGAAAAGGTTGCAGTCCAAACATCAACTATAAAGTAGATACCATTGAGCACTCACATAGAACTATATTCCTTCCATATCCAACCATATCATGGTATCGCACATGAATAAATCTATGGATATTTGTTTTTATATAAAGAGTATGTTTCCTGACTTGACCTGGTTATGATCTCATAACCAATGATAACAAAATATGCAACTAAATTTATCTGAATGCATTCTAGCATCAACAAAATTTATATTGATGCAGGAGCATCATCATCAATGTTCAAAGAGGCTAAGTGGGGGACAAATCAACATCCATCACGCACATTTATTTATTTTTTGATCCCAAGGAGAGCGCATCATTTTTATATTTTTAAAATAATGTAATTAAATACCTTTTAATGTTTTGAGGCTTGAGCCATTGCACAAGAGCGCAAAAGATTGTAATTTATTTAAAGCATATAGGATTGTATAGATATTGAGCATCAACTCATATCTGGGTTGTAAATGCTCCTTTATTGTAATAAGTCTTAGTAGGTGAATGTTTTAATTGTGATATGATAGCACTTAGATAGGTTGGAAGGAAGGCTTGAGAATCCCCTCGTGTATAAATATATGTATTGTATGCCCAAATGAGGTTGATGTTGTTGAGATTCTTATTTGATGTTGATCAATTGTTAATACTAGAGTTGTATAAAGTTACTGCAGATAACCTATGTAAATGTTTTTCTGAATGAATATAATAGATGAGATTTTCTTCCAAATGTGTGGGTTTTCTTGTCTCTGAGTTCATTGGGTAATGTTGTGTTTACTTGTGTTATGTGTTTTATATGCTTGCATGTTCATTTAATGATTAGATGAATGAATTGTTGATGTTATTTAAGTTTAAATTATTTATCTTGTGAAACTCTGGTGCAAGGAGTGCATAGTGCCACGCAAGGAGTGTGAGGGAAGAGTATTTCCAGACTCATTTGTTCAGAAGAGATAATGTGAACTTCAAAGGAGAGAGTGCAAGGAGTGCACACATCCTCAGTGGAGTATAGAAGCTCAAGGGGACATGTGCAAGGTGTATATCATGCTAAGACTTATCCAAGTGTTGAAGAGGTTCTCAGGAAGGAGAGCACAAGGAGTGCGTAGGAGGAATTTCTAAGAACCTTAAAGTCTGAAGTCTTATGAAGTTTCATAGAAGTGCAAGGATTGTTCCAAGCATACAAATCATTTTAGGTAACAAAGCTCAGGAGGAATAGTAGAAAAAATTCCTTGGAGGGAGGAGTTTATCTTGTTTTAAGGTCGAGTGGACAATATCCGGAGAAGGTGCACAGGTTTTAACCCTCAAAGTCCTTCAAACTTCGTGAGTTCAAAGATTTTTCATGCTCAGATGCGAGGGAGACAAGTTTTTTGAAGTCCTAGGATCCGAAGTGAATTGGGACCATACATAAGTAAGGACACGTGTCCATAGATTGGAGGTAGTTCGAAAGTCTGTTTATCCAGAAGAATTGGATTGTGGTTGCAAAAACAAATGAGACTCTTGAAGCTCTGATAGTCGGAGAAAATATTAACCATCGATAGACGGGGGACATGTGGCAAAAAATATCGTATTTAAGAGACTTCACACTCTGAAAGAATTGAGGTGTTATTTTTTTTGGGTCGAGATCTCCTAAAGGCCGAAGTTTGATCTCGACCATCGATCGAAGAAGGACACATGGAGATCAAAGCTAGCCTCTGCCAATTCAACATTCAGAGGTTGTGTAGAGTTGTATCCAGAAGATCCCTAAAGTCTTGAAACCTGAAGTAGATCCAAGCCATCCATTGGCAAGGATGTGTGGATCGTGCCTCCTAGTTACTTTGGAGTTTGTAAATCCATAAATTTGGCTGTATTAACCTCTCAGAACTCCCAAAGGTCTGAGTCCCAGAGAGGATCATAGTCATTGGTCATTGGAGAGTGGATGACCCTTGATTTGGGAACCCTCTAGAGGACTGCCAGTTCAACGTTTGTGGTTATTATAGCTTGGAGCATCTAGAGCTCTCGAAGCTCAAAATTTTGGAGTCAACCTTAGCCGTTGGCTACCCATAGAACAAGATTCGTTGATCGCTTCCCTTTGTGAATTTGGGAGGAAGTGCAAGTTGAGTAGTGAAAGGCTCTAAAGTCCCGAAGTCTTAGGTAATTTGAAATATGGCCCACTGTTTCGGCCCGGGGTCACATGGAATATTTTTCTAGAGTACTAGAACCTTCACAGACCTGATCTTATGTTGGGGGAAAATAGAAAAGGCCTGTGGTGAAGGATTCTTAGGGTTCAGAGTGGAATCGAGAGACAATTTATCTCCCTATTAAGAATGATCCTAGAACGGGAGGTCACGTGAACCCCTGGGAGGAGGGAGGTTTTCATCAAGTGGTACCAAAGAGAGGGAATTAAGCTTTGTAAAGAAAAATATATTTGGAATCATGCCACCAAGGAGACGCAAAGAAAGACTAGTGGTCAATGCAGCCATGGGAGAAGAGATCGGACAATTTCATGCGAGGTGTTAGCACTGAATCTCACACTTTGACTGCTAAAGTGTAAGCTCAGTACCCATCAGTAGGTTTGTAAGGTAAGTTTTAAGATAAAGTGTCAAATGGATAAAACTTAAGCCAACAATGTAAATCACATAAAGTTCTAGATAAGATGCATTAGAAAATGAGGTCTTGTCTAACTTAGATCAGAGTTTTAAAGAGTAAGGTGGATAGAAGGAAGACTTTGGTGAGAAAGATGAATTAAATATTCTATTAGCATAAGGCATTACTAGCAAACCAATGAAGAAAAATATTTAGAAACAAGAACTTCTATAATCAAAGATTAAACTCCAAGAACACTTATAAGAACATCAAAATCAAACCTCCATTTCAATGCAGCCATAAAATATAAATTGATTCATTTAATGACAATAAATTTCAGAGTAAGAGAGAAACAAGATGGCAGGAAAGAAACTGACTTCTATTAGACAAAAATTCTCAAATCTAATACATAAAAATCGATAGTTGGCTATGTTACATCAGTACATCACAAAAAGAGTCTTACATTAACCATTTGAACCCCTCTCAATGATTTCCAATGCCTCTCTTATAGCCTAGGCTGTCAATGACAAATTTACAATTTGAATTCCCCCTCTTGCATAGGATTCTAGGCCTTGGAGATAGGTGGCAATAGTCAAAGAGACAAGAATCCAACAAACTACTAATTTTCAGGAAGTTGTTGGAAGCCATTAATAAATTGTTTTCAACTTAATGAATGAGGTCCTTAATGGAGATAAAACTTAGGTTAAGGTGTCCCTTAGCATCTAAATGATCTATGAGAAGTCGTTCGAACCCTCCTTGACCGATGGAAACCTGTAAACAAGGTGAATATCCAACAATTATGCAAAACAAAGAGTTTGTAGTGGTATTTTGCAGTGCACTGGTGTTTTAATTATATCTCTCAAATGACAAACTGGGTCAGGCTGAAAGTTGGATAGCCAGTCAACAAGGATATAATTCTCCTGCACAAAAAATTTCATAGAAACCCACATCACCGTTTTATAGTTACAATCAAATCTTTAGAAGCAGCTCCTACAGGAAAAGAGTTCACAGTGCCCTTGTCTCAATTCACAATGCTTATGAAAAAACATCAAAAACCCTTCTCTCAGCCTTTAAAATGGTATGAAAAACCTCATGGAGTACCTAGTAACCCTGGGGTTGATTTCAATGTCTGTGAATGTGAACAAATATGTTTGCAAGATGACCAACCCCCAAAGCTCCTCTTCAACCAGTTCACAATGCCAAATTCAAAATCAATGGCGCACTTCAAGGAGACTATTGGACTACAATTCTATGTGCTAACATCTGTCTCCATAAAGGATGGAGACCTCCCTGTGAGGCTCCAAGAACATGCAGTTCTAATTCCTTATCCATTGGGTTGGTGGAGTCTTATACAAATACTAAAACCAAATTGAAAACTGAAATGCTTGAACATGAGCTTATCTATATAGAAGACCCTACATTAACTGAATTTTACAATTTTCTTAGGTGAAAACAAACTTCCACCATAGCCACTCAAATTGCTTGGCAACATAATTATTCTCTTCATTGCAAATGATCCATAAGAAGCAATAAAAGTGTGACAACTGACTAAATGCATTCTTAGGATCACCATTATTACCTCCAAATGCTAACAAAATGATAAAATTCGTAGGCTCCAAAGCATTTGGAAATTGCAACTCCATGTATTCATTGACAGGGTCATGAAACTGATGACAAGGCATACTTAACTGATAAAAGGTTACCTTCTCTACTTCAAATTTTCCCATAGGTTGTTTGATGTCCTCTGCAAGCACATGTGGCTGAATGACAAACAAAGGCATTTGTAGGTTGAATTGTTGCTTCTCATATTCAGAGCCACCTATTGGTTGACTACTAATCATTTCTACATGTACTGTAGAAATAGTTTGTTGCTTATACACATGGTTTTTATCAAAACATGGCTACTCATTTGTTGGTGATGGATAATAGATCAACTGCATATGTAATTCCCCTTCAACACCTCCATAGTATTCCCAATGATCAAACTCATAGTCATCATATACAAGAATAAAGCTAAGAGGTTCCAAAAAAATCATAGAAAAATTATGTTCATTGCCATCACTGGTATATTCATCAAAAATAGGTTGTCCATAAAAAACCTTTGACTCCTGAAATTCATAAAAAAAAATTTAAGATGATCTCTATCTACAAAGTGTTCATCATCAAAGTATTTTTCAACAATAGGCTTCTCTTGGTCAATATTTGAGACAGTGACTTCATCATAAGCAAGGTTGTCAAAGATATCTGCTTCAAGGAAAAAAACAAACATTGTATCTTCCTCATAATAATAACAAATAAAATATGCCTTCAAGTCATGAGAACTAGGAAAATAAAGAGATGGATCTTCTTCAACCTCACAGTCAGGAGTGAAACTCAATGCAACTTGAACACTTTTCTCATATTCCTCACAAGAATCATGAAAAAGAAACTCAGAGGAGTAATACCTTTTACAATGCAAATTGAAAGCAACATGGACTTCTCTCAAGGTGGATATGCTTGTAGCAGGAAGAGAAAAGTACCAGTCTCTGGTATCATCCTTCACGGAGAACATAAACATTTTCATTGAGACATCGTCCTTATGCAAGTTCAATTGCTCCATGCTTTGATGAAAATTAATAAGATGCTGACCAGAATCATCATCCTTTTCTTCTCTGAAGACATGCAATAAATCTCCCCATTCTGATAGATGAGGCAATGGATTTGGAAAACCAGAGATGGATGAAAAGTTTAGAGGAGAAAATATCCTTGCGAAGATAAAATCCATGGCCTTTGACATCTTGGTTCTTCATGGAGTGGAATCACCAGGTGAAAGATGCAGTCTTTTCTGTCTCCAATCCTTGTTCACCATCAAGAACTAGCTATAACTTTGTCGTTCTTCCCAGGAAAAATATTCAACTCATCCCTAGTAATGGCGCCAAGAATGTTAGCACTGAAAATCACACTTTGACTACTAAAGTGTAATTTGAGTACCCATCATTAGGTTTTTCAGGTAATTTTTAAGATAAAGTGTCAAATCGATAAAACTCAGCCCAACAATGTAAATCACAGAAAGTTCTAGATAAGATGCATCAACAAATGAGGTATTTTATAACTTATATCAGATTTTTAAAGAGTAAGGTGGATAGAAGGAAGAATTTTGTGAGAATGTTGAAGTAAATCTGCTATTAGTATCAGACATTACTAATAGACCAATGAAGAAAAATATTTAGACACAAGAACTTCTTTAATCAAAGATTAAATTCTGAGAACACTTATAACGACATCACAATCAAACCTCCATTGCAATGCAACTTTAAAATATAAATTGAAGCAATCAATGATAGGAAATTTCAGAGTAAGAGAGAAACAATATGACAAGAAAGAAACTGACTTATATTAGAAAAAAGTTCTCAAATCGAATACATAAAAATCCATAGTTGGCTCTATTACATCAGTACATTAAAAAAAGAGTCTTACATTAACCATATGAACCCCTATCAATGATTTCCAATGCCTCTCTTATATCCTAGGATGTCAGTCAAATATTTAGAATTCGAATTCCCCCTCTTTCATAGGATTCTAGGCCTTGGAGATAGGTGGCAACAGTCAAAGAGACAAGAATCCAACAAACTGTTAATTTTCAGGAAGTTGTTGGAAGCCATTAATAAATTGTTTCCAACTCACTGCATGAGGTCTTTAATGGAGATAAAACTTAGGTGAAAATGTCCCTTAGCATCTAACTGATCTCTGAGAAGTCGTTCACACCCTTCTTGATAGGTGACAACCTCCAAACAAGGCAAATATCCAACAATTATGAAAAACAAAGAGTTTGCAACGCTAGTTTGCAATGCATTGGTGTTTTAATTGTATCTCTGAAATGTGAAACTGGGTCAAGCTGAAATTTGGTCATCAAGTCAACAAGGATATCATTCTCCTCCACAAAACATTTCATGGAAACCCACATCATCATTTTATAGTTACGATAAAATATTTATAAGTAGCTTCTATAGGAAAAGAGTTCGCAACACCCCTGTCTCAGTTCGCGATACCTATGAAAAAACATCAAAAACCCTTGTCTCAACCTTTAAAATGGCATGAAAAACCTCATGGAGTACCTAATATCCCTAGGCTTGATGATGATGTCTATGAATGTGAACATAGATGTTTTCAAGCTGAACAACCCCCAACGCTCCTCTCCAACCAATTCACAACACCAAATACAAAATCAATGGTGCACTTCAAGGAGACTATTGGACTACAATTATATGTGCTTACATGAGGTTGGAATCCATGGAGACAGTGTAGAGAAGAGAATCATATGCTAGTTACGTCATTGAAGATGAAAGTGAATATGTTGAAACAAAAGAAGTCGAAGGAGAAAAAGTAACAGAAGAGCAATTGCTGAGAGTTGTTTTTAAAATGGGAACCAGAGAAAAAATGGAGGTCCCAAGGTATGAAGGAAATTTGGATGTGGAAGAATTGCTCGATTGGATAAGTGATTTAGAAAAGTACTTTGATTATGAGGAATTTGATGATGAGAAGAAGGTGAAGCATGATGTAACCAGATTATAGAGACATGCATCATTATGGTGGGACGAATTGCAAGATGACAGAAGATGCAAGGGTAAGTCTTAAATCAAGAATTGGGATAGAATGGTAGAAAAGTTTAAAGCTAAATTCATACCCAAATATTATCAGATAAATTTGTTCAGAAAGTTGCAGAATCTGAGACAGAAAGGTTTGTCAGTGAAGGAGTACAATGAAGATTTTTACAAGCTAAACATAAGAGTAGGACATAGGGAGACTGATGAAGAACAAATTTTCAGGTATATAAATGGACTGAGATATTAAATAAAGGATGAGATCAACATGATGACAATGAGAATTGTGGAAGATGCTTATCAGGTAGCCTTGAAGGCAAAGGAAAAGTTGGAAAGAAAGAAAATTCAACGAAACATAGGAAAAAGTCCTAACATAGGTAGAGGCATTGTTAGAGAAAAGTTCCAGAAGAGGAGAGATGAAGATGGAAAGTATCACAACCAGATAGATAAAGGAGGATGTTCTAGAGGATGACACTATGGAGGAAGAAGTTATTTTCCCATAGGAAGAGGAAGAGGTAGAGGAGGAGAAGTGAAGTGTTATTCTTGTGGAAAAATAGGGAACATGTCTTGAGTATGCCCTAAGAAGAAGAATGCAGGAGCTATAGAAGCCCATGTTTATGAAACACAACGGAAGAATATGAAGACAGAGATGAAAGAATAAGCAATGTAAGAAGGGAGATCACTCATGATGAGGAAATTTCTTGTGAAGCTAGAGGAGGCAAGAGAACCAGTCCAAAGAAACAATTTGTTTAGAAATTCTTGCAAGACCAAAGATAGGGTATGCAAGCTGATTATATATAGTGGAAGTACTGATAATTTGGTATCCATAGAGATGGTGGAAAAGATGAAGCTAGAGATTGTTGAGGAAAAGATATGAAATGATCTTACTCAAGCATTTTCAGATTTTTCTTGGCTAAAGAAAAATAAATGGGAATATCACCCTATGTTTATAGCCAACAAAAACAACATCCTAAACCACAAGTATTAATTACAAGTTCTTAGGCTAGTCTTTTATCAATAAAAAGATTGCTGGAAATTTACTTTTTATGTAATTTTCTGAATATAACAATTGTTGAAATAAATGCAAAGACAGAAGTAAAGACACCAAGATGATAATAAAGGCAGATGAGACATAATGAAATCATGTATTTCATTCCAATTCACCAAAGAGTCATTCTTTTACAAAATTACATGTAGAAATTTAGGACCGAAGTCAAACTTAGACATCTGCGATGGAACATACAAAAGGACCTCCGACAGAAAATAAAAAGATGAACTCTAAATTTGGATCAAATTGCCATAGATTGTTTCCCACTCGACTATGAACAATAGCCTTTGTCAGTCATGTAAACTGATTCAAAGACAACCAATTCTACATAGACTATCAAAGATAGATCAACACCTCTGAAAAAAAAGTGTCTAAATGATGTAATTCATCCCCGAATCTTCTTGTCTACAATAAGACCCTTCTATCATAAAAATAATTAGGCTTGTGATAAATTAAGGAATGAATGAAAATTGAACTATCTCAGTATAAACTCAAAGATAAAACCTTAGTATGCTTCTCCTTCTATCCTCCTCTTGTTCCTCCCTTTCCTTTTTCCTTTAAACAAATTAGAGTTGGTTGAAGTAGTTGAACCAACTCATTAGTTAAGTTAATTAAGAGACTCAACCAAATTTTAGTTAGGGGAAAAAGTAATAATCATAATAAGGGTTATAATAAATAATAACTAGTAGGTGGGACCCCTTGTGACTCCCTTTAGCTCTTAAGAATTATAACATAAGTAGTTAGTTAAGAAAAACACACCTCCTTGTTAGTCCCATCATCATATAAACATTTCACAATTTAGCTCATGATATTTGAAATTATTTTCAAAAAATATATTACTCATATATCCCAAAATAAAACATGTTGTCCAAAAACCTCTGAAGTCAACTATCATCAACAATAAATAAAATAAAAACTCAAAAGCCATATTTCCCACTCTGAGATGCAATCTTTCCTTGATTGTTGTTGTCACCTTTCGATTTTCCTAAATTTTCCTTTGGCTACGCTGAGCCTTTAGGGATAATCTCACTGATCACGTGGGAACAATCATCCCTCAAATACATCCCAGAAGACACGGATTTGTCAGAGCCATCGGAGGGTGAGGAAGGGGAAAAAGTGGCTTTTCCTTTGTCAAGGGCATGGTGGGCCTTGATTTTCAATCTTTTTCTAGCATGAGAGGACTGCACTGGTGAGTGGGAAAGGGTAGCTTGGACAATGGTGTTCATAGGTGGAGGAGAAGGTAGGGATAAATTGGGCCAGCCACGATGTTGGGAGACTGTTGGGTGGAAAATCTCTTGCCATCCATTATTTTCAGGAACCTCAGGTTGCAATGATACATGAGAAGGCACAAAGATACTAGGGGCTTGCATAACTTGGAAAGGAGGCCTTTCAAGCCTAGTTTGGACTACTCCTTTCCCAATCCAATTGAAAAATCTAGCCTGAAACAATTGTCCAAGCTCTTGTGAATCAACATCAAAATGTATGGAGAACCTTGGCCTTTTTGGGCCTCTGTTCTAGTTACCTCTCCCTCGGTTTCCTCGACCATGGCTTCCCCGGCTGAAAAAACTCATTCATGCATGCATGATTGATTAGCAAATAGTATTTTAAATAACCATACAAGACAAATCCTAAAAATATGAAATAGATTTGGCTCAACTACGTATCATATTCATGCAATATAATCCATACAAATTGTTTAACTATTTATCAATGAGCAGGGGGTGAATAAAGGGTCATGGGATATGTGAGGGGTTTGTGTTGAGTGAAACATGATATGATGAGGGGGAAAAAATAAGGTTACTTCTCAAATACAACAATAATCAACTGCAAACCAAAGAAAACGTCATTGTAATCCAAACAAGACACTACTACTTCCAATTGCTTCAACACAAAGTTTTTCTTGACTATAATCAATTTTAGAATAGGGAGTGAAAAATGAATGCGGGAAGGTGATGGGGCTGTAATTAGCGAAAATAAAAATAATGGTGGGGAGTGAGAGCGGGTATTGTTCATAAAATTAATTAAGTAATCCATATAACCATTTTGACAAAGGAAATACACCAAGCAAATACCCATTGTGACCCAATAACAACTACTATGTATTAACTAGTTCATTGTTCATAACCAAATATCTAAGACAGTGTCAACAACCAAAATAGTATGCATTCCACAACAATCTATAGGGGAGATTTTTTTTCTCCCATTCATCCATAAGTAACTTCCAAATAAATACACAATCAATTATTTTCACTTTGTTCATCAAATGCAGGTATAAAAATCATGCTCAATTATGCATTTACATTTGTTTAATAATTAAACTGCAATGTGGTCATATTGTCACAGCACTCATGCCTGTCACTATTTTAAAATGAATGACATTCATTTAACATACATACTGGACAATCAACACAATGATCCATATTTATCTTGCAAGGATCTTGGCTTGTCATTTAAACACCAGATAACCAATCACCAATTCAACTCACACTATGCTGTAAAATGCACAACCATTCGACAAACGCAAGTGTATTTCTATAACTGTATAGGTCCAATATTCTTTGACTCTAAAAATTCAAATTGTTGGTCTATCCATACAATGCAACGAGGAAGCAATAGAATACCCGACCTCATAATACAATTAATCAGATTGCAATAAGCTATGCTAAAAAACAATATGTGACTATCTATGAGGGAACAACCCAAAATAAATATACCATACACAGTGGGTGACCATAATTACCACAATGCAACATTCCCTTTTGAAAATTTAAAACACATAGTCACAGTATCTTTAACTCAACCTATTGTGTCGGGCTATCAATCCAATGCAAGGAAACAACAACAGACTTGCTCAAATCAATCAAACTGCAATCAAAACCATGTTGTGTAAAACTCGAGCTCATCCTTAACAACGCAATTGAATAACCATACTTATACAGGGAATGGAACTATCATAGTCGTCCCGGTTGTAATAACCACTTGGCCAAAAAAACACATAGTTACAGTGATCATTTACTCATGGTGTAACCTACAAATGCATCACATGTGAAACATCATTAATCAATTGTAACTAATGTTGAGTTAACATCCCGATAACTTCAATGCAAAATATAGTGATTGTGTATCAACCTCAATCGTCAATCAACCAAATTCAATTTTGAGCCTAATACTTGGACTGTCATCATAATCAACTACCCGACCTAACATGATGTGGGAATCCCACACATACCCACGCATCGACATGAAGCAACGTTGTGACTTACTCAATTAAGAACAATATTGGGTTATCAATTCATTTGAAAACAAGGAGAGTGACTGTGTATTTGATTTGTCCAATTAACCATGTAGAGCTTATCCATTGTAATAACACAGGAAATGACTAGATATCAAAACCAACACGATTGTCACATAATCAACTGGGTGAGCTTGTAATCAACTCTGTCGACAATACATACCAATCAAAAATAACCAATAGTAAACCTGAAAAGCTAGGAAGGTATTCTCTATCAACGCTCAGGCTTGAGGAGTTAAGGGTTTGCTCTGTGGCCAACACAAGGAGACTAGAGTCGACTCTTCTCAATGGTGAAAACTTTTGAGAGAAACAATGTATACACAAAGAACACCACAATTTACTTCGTGGACAGTGTGACGAATCCGGTGACAGGAGAGGTTATAACTAGAGGAGCAAGGCTCCATTTCGGCCTTGTAACAATAATTAACACACACAAGCTATAACCCTCATGGCTCTCTAGTCAACCAACTAAAAAGATGAGTTAGAAATAAGGCCGAGAAGAAGCAATATAACCCACTGCGCGACCATTAGTAGAAAAAACAACACAATGCCCAAGTGAACAATGCACAGCGACACAAAGCACTTCCAACCATTAAACCCCATAAAATCCAAGGACTAGGTATGGTGGCACGAAAAAGCGTGAAGACAGCCAGCCAGTCAAGACCAACAAAAGCCTTCAACTAAAACCAGCAAGGATGAAAGAGTGTAGTTGTGGCTACTAACGCTTAGAATGACCAACAACATTGAGAGTTCAAACATTATCGGAGAGAAAGCCATCAATGATTCAATCCAAAGAAACTCACAATTTCACACAGTTTACATACTTAAGGAAAACACAACCCATACATTCGAGCCAATATCCATTTCATAAACAGAGCAGACTCATGGATGGCCAAAAAAATACATACCTGTAATAAAAAAAACTTAAAACGTGACTTGGACAAGTGGTTCCTCTTTGCTTGAAAGTCGGAGCCTAACCACAACAACACAGCTTGAACAATAGCCCGACTAGGGTAACGACTGGTGGAAGGAGTAAGGGTGAAGTATAGTAAATGCACATTGCCTCCATCCCCAGTCCATTAACTCATTAGTACACTCCATCCATTAATCCATTAACCATTCATTAAACCAAGCATTGGAATTAGCATCATGCCACCCACATCATATCCAACTTATGCCATAACATGAATCAACCATGTTCCATATAAATCAACAAATCGCATAACCATTAGTATATATCACTTTTTCAAATGATCCACCCACATCCTATCATTCCAAAATATACCATATGCATATCAACCCTACAACTCAATCAAATTTCATAACCATTAACTTGTTAGCTAGGATTTAACCATGATCATTTAAATCTTTTGTGCATGTAGTGTAGTATATTTGCATAGTTACATTCCTTGTATTTGTTTCATTTGTTTCATTTCTTTCCAATTTCTTGTATGTGTCGTTGCTAACATGTTTGTTGTGTAGGTCTCCTAGTAATAGATCCCATAAAATATAGCAATGATAACAAAGGATAAAATAGGCTATTGTAAAATAAAACTTGAGCCTAGAGCAACAGAAAAAACACAGGACATTCCTTATCCATTTCCCATAAACCAAGATGTTATGACCATGTAAGTAGTGTCAAACAATAACACAACATCAAATAAGAACCAGACCTGATCTAGAATCTACAAGGGGGTCCCACCTACTAGTATTATTTATCTTTTATAATAATAGGCTTTAGCGACACTTTGCGGGCAAAACTTCATTGCAATTTTAATCATCAATAAAGATGACTGCATATCCGAATCCATACAAGGTATCATGGTTTCCGAAAGGACATCAAGTCATGGTAAGTTGAAAATGCAAAGTTGAGTTTGAAATAAGTGGCTATAAAGATGAAATTTTATGTGATGTCATACCTATGACGTTTTTCATGTTCTGTTGGGGAGATCGTGGAAATATGACAGGAATGTCATACGTGATGGGAGGAAAAACACTTATACCCTTGAGAAGAATGGGTGTAAGAATATGTTTCTTCCAATAGAAGACAAGGGAGTCAAAGAAGAAGTTATTCCTAGTATACTTCTCATGAGTGGGAAGGAACTCATGGAAAAAGTCAGGAAAGAACAAGAGATGTAGTTCGTTGTTTTAGGTAAGCCAAGAGTCATTATCACAAGCACTTCTATGAATGATTTTCCTATGGAATTCCATGAGTTATTGAATGAGTTTGTTGATATTGTGGTGGATGAGTTACCTCACTCTTTACTACCCATCAGGAGTATTAGTCATCATATTAACCTTGTTCTAGGAGAAAGTTTGTCAAACAAAGAAACATATAGATTGACCCCTCAAGAGAATGAAGAGGCCAATAATCAAGTACAATAATTGTTGGATAAAGATTTGATCACGGAAAGTTTGAGCCTATGCGTAGTATCAACTTTGTTGAGTCTAAAGAAAGATGGAGGTTGGAGAATGTGCACAGATTAAATAACCATCAACATGATAACCATCAAGTATATATTTCCTTTACCCGGAATGGATGATTTGATGGATTGGTTGAGTGGATCTAGTTATTTTTCCAAGATATCCTTGAAGAGTGCCTATCATCATATCAGGATGAGAGAGGGAGATGAATGGAAGACAACATTCAAAATAAATGAAGGATTTTATGAGTGGCTTGTTATGTCATTTGGCTTAACAAATGCCCCGAGTACGTTTATGAGGTTAATGAACAAGGTACTCAAGGATTTTATTGGTAAGTTTGTAATTGTTTACATAGATGAAATCTTAGTTTTCAGTAAGACTGAAGAGGATCATTTGAGACACTTCAAGATGGTGTTGAGGAGGTTACAGTAGTAAAAGTTGTTGATAAATTTAAGGAAATGTTCTTTAATGAAAAAAAAACTCATATATTTGGGGTTCCTAATCTACTCAAATGAATTGAAGATGGATCTAGAGAAGGTGAGGGAAATCAGAAAATGACCTTCTCCAAGAAGTGTGTTCGAAGTAATAAGTCTTCCATGGGTTGGCAAGTTTCTACAGTAAATTCATCAGGAATTTCAACAGTATTTGTGCACCCATACTGGACACCATAAAGAAGGAGCATATATATTTTAATTGGGCATAGGAAGTTGAGAAAGGATTTAGGGTGTTGAAATAAAAGACAACAAAACAACCTATTCTAGTTCTGCCATATATTAAGAAAAATTTTCAAGTTAGATGTGATGCAAGTGGAGTAACCATTGGCACAGTTTTAAGTCAAGATAGTAATCTTGTTGATTATTTCATTGGGAAGCTGAATGATGCTAAGTGGAAGTACCCAACCTATGACAAGGAACTTTATGTTGTAATACAAGCCTAAAAAAAGTGGATACATTATCATATCCTAAAGGATATTTTTCTATATATAGATAATCGAGATTTACAGTTCATAACCAGGTAAGAGAAGTTAAACCAGAGGCATGCCAAATGGGTAGAATTCATACAGAATTTTACTTTCATTATTAAACATATTAGTGGTAGCACTAACAAAGTTGTATATGCTTTGAGCAAGAAATGTTTTATCTTGCAGGAATTCCAAGTGGAGACTTTGGGGTTTGAACACCTCAAGGAGATGTATCAAGAAGATCTAGATTTCAAAGAAGCTTATGAAGCATGTGAGAGCCCTTTTCTAAGAGACAAAAGTCAGTGGATAGAATATCTGATCCAAAATGGACTGTTGTTCAAAGTAAGTCAATTGTGTATCCCAAAGTGCTCAATGAAGTATAACTTGCTAAAGGAGAAGAATAGTGGAGGTTTGACTGGACATTTTGGCCATGATAAGACATATGCGCAATTGAGTTCTTCATACCATTGGCTAGGTATGAGATATGATGTGAATAAATTCATGAACAGATGAAGAATATGCCAGTATGCCAAATGAGAAAAGCAAAACAATGGATTGTATCAACCATTTTCTATTCTAGACAGGCCATGGGATGCTATAAGAATGGATTTTGTTCTAGGATTGCCTAGGTCCCAAAGGGGAAATGATTTAATATTTGTGGTGGTTGAAAAATTTACAAAGATGGAAAATTTCATACTATGTCATAAAACCAACGATGTTACTAACATAGCGAAATTATTTTTCAAGGAGATTGTGAGATTGAATGGGTTTCTAGGGTGTATAGTCTCAAACCGAGATATTAAATTTGTGGGACACTTTTTGAGAACTTTGTGGAAAAAGTTGGGGACATGTTTGTATTTCATCTCAACATATAACCCTCAGATAGAAGGACAAACTTAGGTAGTAAATCGAAGCTTAGAGAATTTGTTGAGGATTTTGGTCACTAAGCATCACAGTCAGTGGGATCAAATTATTCCCCAAGCAGAGTTTGCATGTAATGACTCACCAAATAGGAGTATTGGAAAAAATCCCATTCCAGATAGCATATGGAATGCATCCAAGAGGAATTTCAGAGTTGAGAAATTTGGGACGAGATGAGTCCCGAAGTGCAGGAGAAGAATATTTTGCTACAAATATGTAGAAATTGCATGTTAGATCAAGCGACAGCTATAGGATAGCAACCATAAATACAAGAGCGGGGTAGACCAGAGAAGAAGAGAGGTTCATTTTGAAATCAAAGATCAAATTTTAGAACAACCGAGGAAAGAGATATTTCCAAAATGGAAATATAACAAGTTGAATATGAAGAAGATAGGACCATGTTGGATCCTTAGAAAGTTTGTTGCGAATTGAGTTTCTAGAGGACATTGGAATATCACCAATATTCAATGTAGTGGGCTTATACCCTTACATGATGGATGATATAGAAGGAAGAGATGGACATGAGGAGATTTAATGGAAGCAACAGATGCCCATAGTAGAGAAACCACAGATAGACAAAATTATTGATCAGAGGATTGCTACGAAGACCAGGAGGAAAGTTTTCTATGAGTATGTAGTTAAGTGGAAAGATCATCCAGCAGAAGATGCCAGTTGGGTAACTAAAACTGACATCCAAAAGCATGGACATATAGTGTAGGAGCTCATGGATAGGAGTCTGTGAATATTTTTTCCTTGAGAAGTATGATTTAGGAGAATCATAATGAATTTTCAAATAGGTTGAGTGGAGGAAAAATCAGCATCCAACGCACACATTTAAATGTGTTTTGATCCCAAGGAGATTGCGTAATTTTGATATTTTGAAAATATTGTAATCAAATACCTTTTAATGTTTGGAGGCTTGAGCCATTGCACGAGATCACAAAATATTGTAATTTACTTAAAGAAAATAGGAGTGTATAGATATTGAACATAAACTCATATCTCGGTTGTAAATTCTCGTTTATTGTAATAAGGCTTAGTAGGTGAATGTTTTAATTGTGATATGATAACACCTAGATAGGCTGGAAGGAAGGATCCAAAATCCCCTTGTGTATAAATATATGTATTGTATTCCCAAATGAGGTTGTTGTTGTTAAGATTGTTATTTGATGTTGATCAGTTGTTAATAGTAGAGCTATATAAATATGTTTCAAAGAACCTTTGTAAATGTTTTTCTGAATGAATACAACTGAGGAGATTTGATTCCAAATGTATGGGTTTCTTTATCTATGAGTTCATTGGTTAATGTTGTGTTTACTTCTGTTATGTGTTTTTTATGCCTGCATGTGCATTTCATGATTAGATGAATGAATTGTTGGCATTATTTAAGTTTAAATTGTTTCTCTTTTTAAACTTTGGTGAAAGGAGTGCACAGTGCCACCCAAGGAGTGCGAAGAAAGAGTCTTTCCAGACTCATTTGTTCATAAGAGATAGTGTGAAATTAGAAGGAGCGAGTGCAAGGAGTGCACGCATACTCAGTGGAGTATAGAATCTTGATAAGACCCATGCAAGGTGTGTACCCTGCCAATACTTAGCCAAGTGTTGAAGAAGTTCTCAGGAGGGCAAGCATAAGGAGTGTGTAGGAGGATTTTCTAAGAACCTTCAATTCTGAAGTCTTTTGAAGTTTCATAGAAGAATAAGGAGTGTTCTAGGCATACTAATCATTTTAGGTAACAAATTTTAGGAGGAATAGCGGGAAAAATTCCTTGGAGGGAGGATTTTATCTTGTTTCAAGGTCGAGTGGACGAGATCCATTCGAGAGGAGTCAAGATCTCTTGTGACTATCATATCTGGAGAAGGTGCATGAGATTTAACCCTTGGATTCCTTTGGACTTCCCAAGTTCATAGATTTTTTGTGCTCAGGTGCAAGGGAGACAAGTTTTCCAAAGTCCCAGGATCTAAAGTGAATCGGGACAATCCATCAGTAAGGACACGTGCCCATAGATCGGAGGTAGTCCATAAGTCTGACTATCTGGAAGAATTGGAGTGTGGTTGAAAAAACACACAAGACGCTCGAAGCTCCGATAGCCAGAGCGAATATTAACTATTGATAGATGGGGAACACATGGCAATAGATGTCGTAGTTCAGAGACTTGACACTTCGGAATAATTGAGGTGTATTTTGTTTTGGGTCGAGAGATCTTGAAGGCTTGAAGGCTAGAGTTGATATTGATCATCGGTTGAAGAAGGACACATGGAGAAAAGATCTAGCCTCCAACAATTCAAGGTTCAGAGGTTGTGCAGAGTTGTATCGGGAAGATCCATGAAGTCCCAAAACCCATAGCATATCTAGGCCATGCATTGGAAAGGATGCGTGGACCATGGATCATGCCTCCTAGTTACTTTGGAGTTCAAAAATCCAAAAGTTGGGTTTATTAACCTGTCGAAAATCCCAAAGGATGGAGTCTTGGAGATGTTCGTAGTCATTGGTTATTGGAGAGTGGAGGACCTTTGATCTGGGAACCCTCTAAAGGACCGTCAGTTCGGTGTTCGGGGTTATTATAGCTTGGAGTAGCCAGAGCTCCCGAAGCCTAAAATTCTAGAGTCAACCTCAGTGGTTAGTTGTCGATAGAATGAGAGTCGTTTATCTCGACCCTTCACGAATTCAAAAATTTTTGATTTTGGGAGGAAGTGCAAGTTGAGTATTGAAAGGCTTCGAAGTTCCGAAGTCTTTGGTAATTCGAAAGTTGGCCCATGGTTTTGGCCGGGGGTCACTTGGAAGATTCCGTTGGAGTACTAGAACCCTCATGGACCTGATCTTACATTGGGGGGAAAGCGAAAAGGCTCATGGTGAAGGATTCTAAGGGATTAGAGTGGACCCAAGAGCTAATTCAACTCCTTAGTAAGAATGATCCTAGACTGGGAGGTCGCATGAAATCATGGGAGGAGGGGGGTTTGCATCATATATACTTTAGGACTTCGACCATTACATATCAATTTAAATATTGAAAAATTAACTAAGGGAATTCTTACCCCAATTCCCTTCAACATCTACACATCAAAAGAAACTAAATGCATACCTGCATGGTTGTTATCAACCTACTTGATGTTATCTGATCAATTGGTATTTGTAAAAGCTCGCAAGATTTCTCTTCCATCCCTTCGATTAACATTCCTACCACCTTCATGGCTCTTCACATAGATGGAATTCATAAGTAACAACATCAACATCCACATATTTAACCATGCTATATCATTATTTATTTATTTTTTCCTGATTACATAATCCATCATTAGTTATACTTAATATAATATCAATATTGCATGTATATAACAAAAATCTATTCTAATCCCACAAGTATGTCATATGCATCTCCAACATGTACATATGCACAATGCACATCCATATGTACCAAGCATTTACTATCAACATGCCTACTAATGCATTGCATTCTAACTTCATTGTATGCATCATGTAGTCTAGTGCATTTATGTTTCAATTCAATTATTTGTTTATTTATTTATTTTGCAGTTTGTTTTCCTTGAATTTATTCATATCCTTGTTTCCTTATGTGCTCTCATTATGATCATCTTCACTATTGTTCCATCATATGAACACTTTCCATCGAAGTTTTCCTTGCCCATTCTGCAATCCAACCAATGTGTTCTATTTACAACAGCCTCTCTTAGACATTTGTATCCAAAATTTACCTTTAAGAAACATTCTATAACCTTGGAATGAAGTAGCTCAGAATATTCCATCACTCTAATACTATAACATTCTTGAATCAAATACTATTAATCCTAGTTGTCCATTAGATTACTTCATTAACATTTCTCAGTGAAACCATAACTTTCGCACTTAATATCATTCCCAATGGAAGTCTATTTTCATTCAGTGACACTTTTCAATTGAAAGCACATTCATTTTTATATCTCCAATTTATCTGCATTGGTATCATTCTTCCAATATGAACTCTGTTACCATAAGTGGATTTATTTTTTTGAGTACTTTTAAAGAAGTAGCTAAGTCATATCTAACAAATCATTCCCTATAACTCCTACGCTTGAAACATATAGATTATTCACAAAAACCTATTAAGCTCTTTATTTTCTTTCACATCAATCTTGGATTTGTCTACACATCTCTACTTTCAAGGATATGTAGCCTTAATTTTCCTTTATATGCCCATCAATTACATTCTTCACCTTCTAGTTTCATGTCCTATGTGAGAATTCGTTTTGTTGTTCCTTGCAATTCATTAAGACTCTATAGCAGTTGAATAATAATCATTTTGTTTTTGAGTCCTTTATCCACTTTTCATTACTTGTCATGTAGCTCTCTATTGCCTCAGCCAACTTATTTAAGCTTTGCATCACTTGAGAATTTATATGATTTTGTTCTCTTATCAACCTCTCATTGTCTTCAATGTAGCTCTATACTTCTATTCTTAGGCTTCTCGAAATATCTATTAATGTTTCTTGCTCCCATCTTCCCTTGTGTCCATTTGATTCTATCTCTACATTTAAACCAACACTGACATTTTGTCCTTTGGCCTCTTTATCATGACTGAAGGATCCCTCTCCTTATTCCATTTCTTGCATATGTATTCTTATATTGAACTAATATGGTTATGCTCCCTAATTAAGCAAAATGTGCAGCCAAGAAATTTTTTTAGGCTAAAATAATTTAACAAGATCCATGAAATTATGTACAATCGTGTTCCCATAATGTATTAGAATTTTTTCTTTCATGAGTTCACCCAAAAATTTTCAACACTTAGATTATTTTTCCATCTATTCGAACTCATGGACTCATGGACTCGCAAACTTGTGGACTCATGAAAGCATAATTCTTCCTTTCATAAGTCTGTCCAAAAAGTCTCAACACTTAACCATTATTCCACTTCTTTGTGGACTCGTGGACTCACGGACTCACAATAAGTTCAACACTTATTTTTTTTTACCTTTGTGGACTAGCAGACTCACGGAATCATAATAAGTCCAACAGTTATCCATTTTTACCTTTGCAGACTTGTGGACTCACAAACTCATAATAAGTCCAACACTTAATCGTTTTTAACTTTGTGGACTTGTAGACTCATGGACTCACAGATTCATAATAATTCCCAACACTTAGTAATTTTTACCTTTGCAGACTCATAATAAGTCCCAAAACTTAGTTTCTTTTACCTTTGCAGACTTGTAGACTCACAGACTCATAATGAGTCCCAACACTTAGTCGTTTTTACCTTTGTGGACTTGCGGACTCACAGAATCATAATATTATAGCTACAGGCATATGCCTCTAGCGCTAGATATTTATTCTTATAAACACAACCTCGTTCAAAAATGTCTTTGGGATTGTTTACTTCTAGTCCTTCAAACCTAAAATGAACCCCAGTTTACCGTATCATGTGACCCACTTTGAAACCAGGTTTTCTGGACTTTGGTGTTCGGGCTATTCTCCATCTTTGATCTTCCAATTCTCCGAGAGTTTGACCTACTGAAGTGGTCATAAAGTGTAGGATATCGGTGGTTTCTATTTAACATTACCGCTTACTCTGTCCTCCAACTTCTTGATCAAACGACCAAGAAGCATCCTACCTGATCTTGATCTATGATTCTCATTATTTTGGTGCTTTGTGCTTCGTTATTTTTCTTCTGGAGTAAACTTCGTCGAAATACATACAATATCTTCACTAGTAGATCAGATGGTTGAGATTTAATCTCCTATTGACTGGATGATCCTCGCTCATTTGGAGGTTTCAATGAAATCAACGATCATGACATAATCAGGCATTTAGATGGACAATCCTTATTTATTTTGGGACTTCACTACTCCGGGACTCTAGGATATTACAACTCTCCAGTTGTTAAACTCCTTCGGAGTTATACCTATCGAAGTGCTTATGCCAACCTTCCACTACTTGATATAACGGTTGATAAATGTCTCAAAGAGACCTCAGATCAATGGTTTGCATGATTTTGTTACTCTAGGACTCCGACACTTTTGTTTATAAAAGAAGTTGGAAATTCTTGGAGGCCATAATCCTAGAAATGACATGGAATGTTGATGTCACCTATGGTGACATGGACCCATGGTATGTGTGCCAAGTGTCACTCATAAATGGATATGTTGGCGTCCAAAAGGAACTGAATTCATGTGACATAAGTCCCCATATGGCACCGCTTCCACATGGCATAAGACACAACATCAACCAAATAGATGGTCCACATTCCTCTGCTCCATATCTGATGGCCTACGTGATTTTTCAACTTCAACTTTTCACTTCATGGATTAGTCATTTCATGGCTTCAGCACTTCGCAACTTTGACACTTTTCAACTTCAGCACTTCATAGATTTTCCTAATATCCATAATTGTCAAGGTGGCAAAGTTTCAGAGTCCCAAAACTTATGCTATCCTTCCACTCTTGATATAACAACTCACACCACTCCCAAAGGGATCTTAGATCAATGGTCTACATGATTTCATTACTCCGAGACTCTGAGATATTACAATTCTCAATTTTTTCAACTTCGTCGGGGTCATACCTGTTGAAGTGCTTATGACATCCTTCCACTATACTCTATCAGACGGTCAAGAATTCACTCGAAGTTCCTCCTTGATCCAATGATCTACATTAATTCATGGTTTCAGACTTTGAGGATTGCACCCATTTCTAACTCATTTATCCCCAAAATAGTCATTGTCGAATGACCACAGAACTCATCAACTCAATCGAATGACCACATAACTCATCAACTCATTTGAATGACAGAGGTTTTAAGGGTTCAATCTCACGGCTCTAGTTTATATGCCTTTCAATCTAATGGTCACGATTCCATGATCCTTTACAAAGGATCCCTATCTGCATTGTGCTCTGACTTTTGCATCGATGCTTGATCCATGATCCATTAAAAGAGTTCAATGCAGTATGAGATTCAGAGGGAGCAAATGAATATTTTATTATGATGGAGTAGAGGAGATACTCTCAGAGTTCAACAACTATATTGATAATGGAGCAGTCATTCTCAGTTTCAAAAAAAGCAGATGTAGGTGTAGAGTCCCAGTTCTAGAAGGAATAGTTGCAGAGAGAGTAGAGGACATACTCTCAGACAGTGAGATAGATAGTACTTTGTGAAAATCACATAGAGCCAACACATGTTTGAGTAGATTGAGTTGTAGCTGAGCAAGTGTACCAGTTTGGTAGAATTTGATGTGAAAATTTCGTTCGTTGATATATTTGATGAACCCAAGGAAAGATATATGTTTTGAGGTCAACACATTGAGCCTAGAAATGTTCACCTGATTATGGAAAAAAATGTGATAAGGTACTTTAAAGGTACAATTGATTATGAACTCAAATATATATCGGATCGTGAGATAAGACTGTAGGGCTACATAGATTTAGATTGGGTAGGTAGTGTCACAGACTGGAAAATTACATCTAGATGTTTCTTTAGTATGGGATCAGTTTTGATCTCATGGATCAATGAGAAATAGACATGCATGACACTCAGTTCCACATAGGTAGAGTATGTAGTAGCATGGTCAGCTTGTGGCGAAGAAGTGTGGCTTTGGAATTTGATTGTAGAATTTTTTGATCTCAAGTTGGAAGAAACCTGTATATTTAATGACAACTAGAGTTGCATAAAGTTGTCAGTGAACCCAGCGTGTCATGAAAATTCCAATCATATAGAGATAAAATACCATTATATCTTAGAGATTATGCATAAGGGACAAGTAAAAGCTACAGTATGTTCCTATCGACGAGCAAGTAGAAGACATGTTGACTAAGCCTCTTTCAAGAGTGAAGTTATAATACTTCAGAGACAAGCTTGGTGTGGTCCAGAAGGTTATTCCATCATGAGAGAGAGTGATTTGTTCCCCATTAGTGGGAAGTGATGTATTTCCCATTCATGGGAAGTGATGTATTCTAATGTGTTCCCCGGTAGAGAGAAGTGATGATACCCCTAGTAGTGGGAGCTACTCCAACGCAAGTTAGTATGCTACACTAGCATAGGTTGGTACTCCAATGCAGGATGGTACACTAACCCAACACATGTTGGTACTCCAACACATAATGGTATGCTAACCCAACAAAGGTTGGTACTCCAACATAGGTTGGTACGCTACCCCAGAGCAGGTTGGTACTCCAACGCACGCTGGTACGCTACCCCAGCAGAGGTTGGTACTTCAATGTAGGCTAGTATGCTAGCCTAGTGTAGGTTAGTACTCCAATGTAGGCTGGTATGCTACCCCAACATAGGTTTGTACTCCAATGCAGGTTATTATCCTACCCCAACATAGGTTGGTACTCCAATGCAGGCTGGTATACTACCCTAGCGTAGGTTGGTACTCCAATGCAGGATGGTACGCTACCCTAGCACAAGTTGGTACTCCAATGCAGGCTAGTATTCTACCCCAACGTAGGCTGGTATGCTACTCCAACATAGGCCAGTATATTACCCCAACGCAGGCTAGTATTCTACCAAAGCGCAGGTTGGTATGCTACTCCAACACATGCTGGTATATTCTCCCAGCACATGTTGGTATGCTACTCCAGTGAAAGTGCATAACTTACTATGGAATATATAACTGTGATTGAAAACAAGACAATGACCAAGTATGCAAAAGAACATAAGCAATAATTATGACCGTGATGAGAATAATACCTTCCTTGCTAAGAGGGAGTGTTGATTATTGAGTAGCTTCAAAATATATCCTTATTGTATTTGACCAAGACAATGTAGCACCCAAGTACAAGATGCTAAGCAAATAAGCATTTATTAAATACATACACAATAACAACTTCGTTTTAGCATAATTCCATTTTCATTTACACAATTATTCTACATTTGCTCAATGATAAATTTAATAACATGATGAAATAAGTAGTAGGCTAACTTTAAGATTTAAGAACTTAAAACATAAGTATACTCAAAACATCAATAACAAAATATCACTGAAAAATACCTCCTCCTTAGCTTGTCGAAGCTCAACGGTTGTACTGCAGTCCTGGGCGCTTCCAAGCATTCTTTTCCCGCTTGCCCAGAGTGAAACAACGGAATCCTCCCTGCCAACTAGGAGCCTAGCCGGCTTCCTAGCTCCAAGAAACCTTTCGGTTTCTTGGCCCTCCGTGCCCGTGACTCCAAGA
>ML797301.1:87027-109187 GCA_009831015.1 Picea engelmannii | reverse complement strand
GGTTCAAGCAATGTAATGAGACATGAAGAGAAGTATTGTATTTGGAGCTGAAGCTCATTAGGAGGATGCCCCCTCGAAGAGGCAAGTGAACAGGAGAGGATCCCTTCCATAATATGATCCATTGTATGGTGTTGCCCTACCTCGAGGATTTCTATAATAAAGTTGTGGTTTTCTATATGGTTTCATATATCTTATGTGGTGATTGTATTCAGATATCTTTGGATCTATTGTGATATTTTGTATTCAGGTATTTGGTTCTTAATAGATTCAGACCATGAAATTGATAGGCCATTGAGGAAACATATCCAAGTGTCCATGGTAAAAATTATAGGTTATGGATCTTTGTATTTTTTGAGTTACACTCTGTGGAAAATAGGGTTTGTGGCGAGTCTTGAAACTAGTATAAAACATGTGTTTTGGGTAAAAACATCATAACTTCTTCATAACAGATCCAAATTCAGTAATAACAAATGTGTTGGTTAGAGTACAATATTTAGTATTTTGTGTAACATTTTCAGGTCAATTCAACAAATATTCCATGTGGGGCACGCTCTTCAAGGTCGCTCTCTAGAATAAGCCAAAATTCAGCAAGGTATGCCACTTTTTCTATAAATCCTCTTTTGAGAGGTTCCAAGTAGTGACACTTGGAGGAATTGGATAAAAAGAACTGAAGAAAATTGTGTACTATTTTCGGATCTTTATTCATTACAGGTACATATTTATGATGATTTCAAGTTAGGGTTGTTGACTAATCCCAAACTAGTCATGTGAGACTAAAGAAAAGTTTGATGAAAATGCTAGTCTCTTGTTGTGAAAGTTAGGGAAGGTTTGTAGGTATGTGATCATATACACCAGGTCTATTACAGAGTTACAAATCATATTTGGATGATAAAATGGATGATGGATTTTAGTTGAGATACATGTTGGGTACATGGTTGAGACAAGTAGTTGATGAGTTGGCACATACATGAGGTGTATAGTTGATGATGTTGGTACATATTAATGAGTCATAGATGATGAGTAGTTGAAACATGATTTGTACATACTTGGTACATGGTTGGATGCACTTATTTATGGTAGAGGTTGATTACAGGTTGTTTGGTACAGGTTGGTGCATGGTTGATGGACTTGTGTATGGTACAATTTGATTATAGGTTGAAGTATAGGTTGATGCATGGTTCATGTTTATTGGTATAGTTTTATAACGGTATATCTCACAATGATAGTGTGACAATGGTTCTATCATTATACTTCTACTTCAGGGTGGTTGGATGGGGCAAGGACAGATGGTTGTAGCCGAAGAACATAGGGGGTTGTAGCCTCCATCTGGTTGTAGCCAAAGAATAGGGTATTTGGAGCTTCCATCAGGTTGTAGCCTGAGAAACAAGGGGTTTGGAGCCTCCTTCCAGTTGTAGCTGGAAAATAGAGGAAGTTGGTGCTTCCAATGAATGTAATTCTTCAAGACAGATAAGAACAAATATTCCATGGTTTTCTCCCTCCTTGGGTTTCCACGTAAAGCACTGGTGTACTATGTATGTGTATGATTGTTCATTTCTTCATTGCTTATTTACTCTGAAGTTATTGGATTATAATGATACATTGATATAACACTTGGATTATATGGTTAAAAAGGATTAAATTTCTCTATTACTGATTCACCCCCCCCTCTCAGTAATCCAACAGTGTTATCTCAATTGGAGAGGAATGAGATTGAAAGGAGGAGATCCAATAAGGACTCCTCTCTTTGAAATATGGTGGTTGAATTCCATTTGAATATACATTGTAAAAACAAATATTGGAATAATCAAGGGTTGTAGCATTTATCAAGAAAGAGGAATTGTCTCAAATATTTGAGACACTAGTATTAGTGAAAGAACACATGTGTAGAAACCTTTAAAGCTACAACTTAGAAACAAGACCAGCCTTCACTCCAAAGAAACAAGTCTTATATTTTATCGGTGGTCAGTGACCCAATTAACAAAACTATCAAATAATAGGACTTGTTAAGTAAATTTCATCAACTGTACTAGAGAAACCTTAAAAAGGTGCATTGTTATTATGTCCTGGTGGAAAATTAAAACTTTTAATCTTTGGTGGTCTAGTGAATCAGTGGCCGATTAAGAAATCTGAATGGCAGTGACATGTTTTAATCCCCATGGTCCAGTGAAGTGGTGGGTCGGTTCCCTATTGTCTAGTTAATGACATTATTAAACGATGGGAATTCAAGTGGTTAACATGGTTGTTAACTGACTATTATTTAAGAGAGTTAGAGTTGATCCGGTTGGCATCATATGTGCACATAAAGTGAATGTTTCCTTTATCAGTGGGAGACATTCTTCACTCATCATCATGAGGGCACATGCTAGTTTGTTTTATTGGTCTTTAAGTTGGTTGTTAGTTTGAAACAAAATAATTTATTGTGAAGATTTAAAATAAAGTGTACTTTATGGTAGCAGGAGGATGACATACAATCCCAAGTGCATATAATTGAAGAAGACCTAAGTAAGAAAAAAAATCCTTCTTTTAAAGATGTTTTTAGATCTCCTTCCCACTTTGTAATGATTTTGTATAGTTAGGATTTCTTTTTTTAATAAATTTAAGTATGTCTAAAACCAAGGTATTGCACCATTACTAGTAAAAGGTTTCATTATACATAGGTATAGACACAATGGTTTTGTAATTTTATCTAAAAAAAAAGTATTGTTCCTTAACAAAAAGTACCACTAGACATAAAATGGTTAACAGTAAGCACGGATAATAGTCAGTATCAAATAACATAGCAATATGAAAAGGAAATCTATTTATAGTATCCATAGAGGAAGCTTGATATGTATATGATATTGTCTTTACAAAAGGAAAAAATGACATTAAAATAAAGAATTTGGGTAAATTCATGGAGGTGGGTAACACTTTCATGACAATCGGATCTCCCAAATTCTGAAAGACATTTTTTCGGTCGAACTAATATTTTTTTCGGTCGAAAGATCTTTTTTTTTTGGCCGAAATATGTTTTGTCCGAACCTTTGAACGTCAAATTGAACGGTACCATGACGACGCCCTCGATTTTCGTGTAGAATTTTAGCCAGACGGATTTTTTTCATCTGGTAACCTCTTTTTGGCTGAAAGATATTCCGACCAAAAAGATATTTCGTCTTATATATTCTTTTGGCCAAAAAAATATTTCGGTCGAAATATTCTTTCAGTCGAAAACATGTTTATATATTTACCGCACGTTGTGATTGTTGCAGTTTTTTGATTTATTGGTGCTGACATGAGTTTGTGTTTGGCACTGTCATGAGTTTGTGTTTGTGATAATGAGTTTGTTATATGCACAAATGTGTTTGGTAGTGTCGTGTTCGCGAACAAGTTGGCATGGATGTGTTTGGCACTGTCATGTTGGCGGGTGGTCCTGCGGGAGGACGGGTGATCAAATCTGTAGGTAAGTCTCTAATTCTATAATTTTTAATTCTGTAATTTTTAATTTAAATTGAATTAAATTAGGTATTTTTAATTAATTTAGTTTAAATTTAATTTAAACTATGACTTGGTAGCGGGGGTCCAGCCCTGTGGCCAAATTGTTGGCGTGCCCACGACTTGGCCATAGGGCTACCCCCCCACGACCAAGTCATAGTCCATAGGATGTGAATTGGCCATGGAGGGACAACCCTGTGGCCAAGTCATGGGCACGCCATTGACTTGGCCATAGGACTTCCCCTGCCAAACCAAGTCACAGTCTATGGGTTGTGACTTGGTCGCGGGGGGGCAGCCCTGTGGCCAAGCCGTGGGCATGCCAATGACTTGGCCACAGGGCTATTCCCCCACGACCAAGTCAAATTCCACGGGCTATGACTTGGCCATGGGGGGGAAGCCCTGTGGCCAAGCCGTGGGCACGCCCATGGCTTGGCCACAAGGCTATCCCTTTGCAACCAAGTCACAATTTACATGCAACAATTATCCCATAGTTACCATTTATTTTTTCAATTAACTCCCTAGTTACCATTAGTTACCATTTTTTCCAATTAGTTACCATTTCCCATAGGCACAATGTTTTTAATTATAAGTTGATGTTTTTCCTAAGTACGTTCTTCATAAGCCTAGATAGAGATTACACATATTTTAATTCACCCGCTTAACTACTACTAGCTTAAATAACTCTAATTAATAGCCTGAGTAGTGGAACCAGTTTGATTACTCGAAGTACAATATTTTCAACTTACAATTGTTATTTGTGAGATGTGTTATAATTTTGACTTTTATATAAAGTTTTAAATTTAAATTATGTAATTTAAATTGTGTCATGCAGTTTTAAATTTACATTTAAATTCTGTAATTTAAATTTAAATTCTATAATTTAAATTTTGTAATTTAAATTTAAATTTTGTAATCCAGTTTTATATGCAGTTTTAAATTTACATTTAAATTTTGTAATGCAGTTTTATATGCAGTTTTAAATTTACATTTCAATTCTGTAATTTAAATTTAAATTCTGTAATGTAGTTCTATATGCAGTTTTTAATTTAAATTTAAATGTTGTAATTGTGAGATTTGTTAACTATAGATCTAACTACATTGAATTATAAAGCATTTATTTCCACTAAAAACAAATTATACATCTAAGTACATGAATTATACAACATATTATACATCTAAGTTCAACTATTGCAATCTTAGATTAATTGCATTGCTATGAATCTATCATTCAAAATTAAAATTTAAACAACTAAGACTAACACTGAGTGATTCTTGGTCAATTATATTTCTACATATACAAAATAATTTGATAATTTGAGTTCCCAAAAAATATACATATTAATTTGATCATTTGAGTGCCCAACAAATATACATATACCTATTGTACATTACTCTATCTTATAATTTATAATGGAATATTTGTGAAATATACATACAATGGAATATATTTAAAACACACACACACACACACACACACACACACACATATATATTAAAACATATATTTAAGAAATTTAAAAATAAAATAGGAAGACAATGTAAAAATTACATGTTTATATGTTCAAATTATACACCCAAACAATAAATTTATAAACAATATGGACTTAGTGAATTTTATATAGACATTTAAGAATCAAATATTAAGAATAGAGTAAGCATTTAAGTGATTAGTTTGTGCCTGAGCAGTCGGCCAGGAGCCAAATTGAATGTCTTTCATTTCTGTGTTAAAGATTTAGATTCAAATGCCCTGATTTTATGTGCATAGATAATATCTTATTAAAATTGGTTGTGCCTTGGCCCCGGGGGGATAGGTCACATTAATTTCAAACGTTTTATGTTTTATAAAAATTTCATAAAAATTTCAAAGTGTCCAACTTTTTGTATTTTATAAAAAATTCATATCTTGAGGAATTGAATTTATAAATCCATTTTTATATATGTAATATTAGAGTATCATAAGTTATAAATATTATTTGACAGATTGTTGATTCTGGAATTCCTTGCTGTAGTAACCACTTTATCATGCCTCTGCTATTTATCCACTTTGATTAATGCCTATTTCAATTTCTTCATATTGTAATGAGTCTTGTTCACATCTCTGTGTAAGACATGAGTGACCTACCTGTGTAGATTTGGTTTGTCCTTGAAATTCATTAGATCAACATTTAATGTAATATGGTTGGCTTTGTAGTTAGCAACTGATTGAATTTCACTTTTTTCAGTCTCTAGAACAACCAAATTCAACACTCACTTTTGATATGGCTCCTCTTCAAAACCATAGACTCTTATCATAGTAAACTGCTCAAAAAGTAACTAGTCTCCCACTCTGGTGTCATTTTGCAATTGTAGTGACCCTTTGACTAAAGGAATAATTGTAACGAATACTTCATTGTGGATAATAAAGTCTAACATAGACATAAAAGAGTTTACATACTGGAAAAACCTTCACTGTTGACATGTTCTCTTACCATAGGCAACCACTCAATGGTTGGTAGAGAAACATGCTCGTTGGTCATTCACCATCCTAGACTTAAAATATAACTGATGTGCGAGTAGTTTTTATGGATTAACATATGGATCAAGTGATATTGGTACCTGAATGACCTAGTGCCCCTAAAATCTAAAAACTGTTGGTACCCCTCAAACTCCAAAATAGATACACCAAAATATGTAACAGTCACTTTGCGTTGATAGTGAAACTGATAAAAGACATGAATATTTCATGTCAAAGCGTCATTTACAAAGCTAGAAGAAATAACAGTTTTAAAATCTACAAAATATCATGTACAATACATAGAAATAAACCTTGAAACATGCGGAAAATGTCCACTGCAATTATTCCCACAACTAAAATATGTGAAACAGTATTTTTCACTATAACAAAAAGACACAAGAAGTGAACATTTCATATCAATGTCTCATTTACATAACGATAAGAAATAATAAATTTAAATCCAAATATCTAACTCCAATGCCATGGATTGAGATACCAATTACGATTCCTCCAAAAGTCAAGCTAGCTTCCATTTTCAACAAATAAGGGATCAAAAGTATGGATACTCAGAAATAGAACAGAATTAACGATACCCAAGAAAAATGATAAGAACACAACGAAAAAATCATAGAAGAAATGAAAATTGAATTTGCATCTTCATTCTTTTGATTAGTTGCCTATACCTTAGATTGAGACTCTACACTCTTAACTATATTGTAATATTCACATAGCTCATATAGGTAAGATATGAAGTTGATTCATTTTCTTTAGCTCTCTCTTAATCAGATTAAGTAAAACCCATATGTATTGGATAAGAGTATATACCCTTTGAAAGACCCTTGTTAATGATCTATTACCCTTTGTATTTACAAAAGCATTTAGTTGAAGATATTGTTCATTACTCTTTGGATACTATACTAGTTGAAGATGGTGATCTATTACCCTTTGTATTTACACAATCATTGGAATCACATACAAGTGTAATACATGCGTTGATACTTAGTGCAATTTCTTGGTAGTGACATCCCATGTATTTAATAAGCGATAAGATTAATATCACAATACATATTGATTATGGTAAATAGGTAACATGATATCACCTTGTTGAACCTTAAGCTAAGTTTTTCTTATATTACTGATATCATAGTAATGGAATGGCTCTATTCCCCTTGTATTACAAGTTAAGCTATTGCCTTTAGTTCTTATTATATACTTCCCTTTGTAGTTAATAGTCATGTTGTTTACTTCATGACCTTATGTGTGATGTCCCTGACCATTATGACTACCAGCGAAGCATAAATTTCAAAGTTTTTTTTTGGGGGGGAAAGAAGGTAATCACAACAACAGTTGAACCACACAACTGACGATGACACCATGGACACAGATCAGGAAACAGACAACAATGAATTAACACTAGCACATCGAGAAACTGGGTGAAACCAACGAAAATCAAGGGCAAATAGAAATGAATACCTACCCGACACAAACACGATGATTCCTACATGCTAAGGGACAACATCCACGTTCCTGACACAATGGTCTCGATGAACAATAACTAAAACCTCAAAGGTATGCAAAGCCCTATGGAAGGAGACATTACAATCCAACCACCAACTACAACTACATGAACAACGCACACAATGGGAAGCACAGACTCCAACCATGTTACCACGCCTCTATCCCTTAGGGCATGGAAGGATCCCCTTATCATAGATCACACCGTCACAAGGTGTTGGCGTGATGGTACAAGATTTTAAAACTATAACTACATTGTGACTAAGAGATCATTGTCACTCGAAGTTGACCAAGCTTGTACCCATTACAACTATTCAAGTCATTTGAAGTAGATAAATGCTAATGTAAGTAGCCTTCTTGGACCTCTGACTTCAACTGAAATCCTCTTAGGTTGGCGTTGTTTAAGGAATTACTCGATCAGTTTTTCAATCTAAGCGAAAGAAAAACTCCAAAAAGTATTACATAGCTGAAATTTATTAAATTTTCAGAAAAAGGGCATTGTGGAAAGAATATAAATTTCCAATCCATTTAAGTCTTTTAAGTCATTTAAGTTTTTATCATTATTAGATTAACTAATTTTCCAAAATCTAGCAATAAAAGGATGGGTAAAAATATAGGTGCTACTGAGTCTTTGCAAGCAATTAGATGATTTAAGAAGGAAACATTAGCGCTAGCCTCTTGTTGCAAAAGGTTGAAGGAAGCCTAAATGTACAACCATACACAAATGAAAGAGAAGAACACTCGCAAACTAATGAAGGAAGGATTGAATGAAACAACTACTGCATCTGCAGCTACACATTCCTTCATTGATACCTAGGTAATTTAAAACTTTCTTGGCATTGTTTAGCATGCATTGCTGGTGATTGTTCTCAAGGTTGGACCTTGCTTGAATGCTTGAAGTTTTAATAAAGTATTTTTCATTTCTCATGCATCATCTTAACTAATAGTACACATGAAACAATTTCATGCCACACATAGATAAAAATCATTATGAGAAGGTTGGTTTATTCGTAAAACAAAAAGTATTCACAGTTTCAAGATGAGAGGTAAAATATTCTATAAACGTCCATTCATTTCTAGAGAATAGCTACTAAGTAAGAAATCACTATTCATTAATATAATACCTATTAAAATGGTAGAGTTGGTATCAGAATCGCTGGTATATAAATATGTTTATTAATATTACTGTCAACAGATAAAAATGGTTGTCAAACCAATTATAAGGTTTCTATCTAAAAACAAGATCGTTGTCTGAAGGCATTCTCCTAGGGGCTATTAACTTATGTCATGGTAACTACATAAAATGCCATCAAACATCCCAAGTTGTCTACAAGGTAAGACATAGCTAGGTAAGGAAAATCATATTATTATTGCTAACAAAGATTTTTGTGTAAATGTACAATTAATTAAGACTGACAAACATTAATCTATCAACAAGTCATCGTTTGTTGAAAGGGGAGAGATGACTGTGAAGTCGCTTTTCTAGAAGGATGGAAATGAAAACATAGTCAAGAGAGGGCTAAGGTTTTTGTCATAAGGAAACATAAATCCCTGCCATAAACCAATATGAATGCCCAAATATTAAGCGATGTGTTTAACACCATAAATCGTTATAAATAAAGAGGAATCGTTGGCCATTAAAGGCTCACTTCTCAGCCAACGGGTAGGTAAATCCGCAATCAATGGGTAAAATCGTTGTCTGGTTAATAACATGAACGCAGACTTCTTTAAATCACAGATATAAATTTTCCAAGACAACGTTCCAAACACAGACTTCTTTAATAAGCGTTGCCTGGTAATTTGCAGAATTCTTTAATAATCACTCGCTGGAAATTTGCAGACTTCTGATAAGGTGAATACAAACTTCTCTAATAATCATTGTTTGGTAATTTGCCAAGACAGTGTGGTGCATATTGGGTAGAAACACCCATAAAATCGCATGCATAACAACCAAAAACACAGTCATAAACAAGTTCGTTGACATATGTAGATTCGTTGTTCTTCAAGGTAAAAACGTAGGTGTCCAAGGTTTAAATTCGCGGCCATTAAGAGCATAAATTCATTGTCATTCAAATATAAAAAAAAAATGCAAGCATACAAGGTACACTTTCGCTGCCATTAAAAGAATAAATTCACTGTCATTCCAATATTAAAATGCAATCATAAATTTTCCAAGAAAGGTATTAAAACACAGAGTTACTTCACCAGGAATTGCATTAAACACAGATCTAATCTATCCAAGAAATATTAAATCCTAGAGTCAAAAATTGCATAGATGAGTGTGTTGGAATGCAGAGAATATTAAAAATAGTTTGCAAATGCCGAGAACAATTAGGACAAAGAGGTGATATAACATGCAAAGACCAATGCAAGGCGGAGATCAAACGTGAAGATAAGAAGGGGTAAACAGCTGGGAAAATATCCTTCGCTCATCATCCACACACAGAAAAGAAGGGCATTTGAATCTATAGGTCACTGTGCACCGAAGTGACGACCTTCGATTCGACTCCTGGCCGGCTACTCAGGCATGGAATAAAGAGTTAGGGATTAGGACGAAAAGCACAAATCTTCACAACAATCAACAAACCAAAGGACAATCTCAACATGCAGGGATCGAAAGTTGAGGGAATCAATTCAACAATGAGCTTAAGTCTTACGGGAAAAATTAAGTTCTCGGTTGAAATGCTAATTCCATATTTTCTTTACCTAATAAAAGTACAAAAATAAAAGCATAAAGTATAATAATAATATACCATCCAAAAATAAAGGAAGTGTACCATAGCCCATGTCGCCCTCTCTGAGTCGTTGTCCCGCACGCACCGTGCTGCTCCCACTTGCCAACCAATGAGACTTCACTGGTACCTCCCAACCAACACCAGGGGTACTCTTCTTTGCCCTTATCCCCCCAAGACGCAAAAGGGCCACACACACTAAACCAAAGAATCAGCTAGCTCCCAGCTCACCTCACAAAGCCAAGCTACCACTCCTCACCGAGATGGTTATCCTAAGTAAGTCAGTCAAGTCTAAAATTCTACAGCGTAACATTACGCATGACAACAGAGATCCATTCTTCTCCTCCTACCTCGTTTATATAAAATTTCTAAGTCCCTTTTTTCCCAAATTCCCATTTAATTTATTGTTAAATAAGTTAATTCATAAAACTCCTCCCCGTAAATGTGTCACCCATCCCCTTCATTGCACCATAAATTAATTTAATTAATTAATTAATCACTCCTATTTCCCTCACCCACCGAAAAGCATTCCTAGAATCGCTCCTGGGTGTTCCCATATTCCCTTACACATTTTAATGTCTTACCCCATTACTAATTTACTAGTTGAGTTTGATTTAGAAAGTTCTTAAATGTTAGATACCTTACTATGTTAGTCCTTCTGCTTTTTCCATGCGTTTCCCCTTTCTTTTTATGTTTCCCACTTTTTCCTAGTTTCCTAAATCTTTTAAATTTCCGTCTTTCCCTTTTCATTTAAAACTCATATTGGCATGTGCAGAAAATTACCTTTTTCCCCTTTTCCTTTTTAATTAGCATAATATAACAAAACAATTATTTCCCTTTTTTTAAATTTTATCCATCAAAACATTTTTATAAATTAATTGATTTTCTTACCCCCTTCTCGTCACATGATTAGTGATGATTATATTTATTATTTATTTATTTTTATCTTTATTTTTATATAGATAATTTTATTTTACCGCAAGTTTCACCTAGACCTAGATTTTAATTTTTCGAGGTTGGGCGACATTTTATTAGGGAAATTGTTTTTAAATATTTCTTATCATGTTATTCATTCTAAGGCCATCTAGGTTTATTCATTTATTAATTAACAAAGTGATGTGTCCTTCAGGATGCACTAGGTTCTCCAAGGGTGCCACTCGCCTCATTTTGTTTCCCTTGTGCGATGTGCCCTTTAGGACACACTACGTGCTCCAAGGGTGCCACTTGCCTCTTGACTGACTTGGTAGACATAAAAAACCCTTGGAGTCAATACTCCACTAGGTGATCTTGTGGGAGACTAAGGGCCTCTAAGGAATAAGGACCATGTGTTATTGCATGCCCCTTAGAATCATCGTGAGCGACTGTCACAGTCTACCCTCACGACATCGTGGGTCTTATCGAACTAGGTAGTCGTTAACCTACAGTTTGAGTCACAACTTGAGTGCTAGTAGGATTTGACAGGGATGTTGTCCACACCTCTCCCTCAACTTCTCTGGTAGTGATGCATGACCCCTCTACTCCACATGCGAGTCTGGTTGACAAGCTATCGTTAGCTTGCATCATCAATGAATCATGTCAGAAATAAAATTCAAAATCATAACATCTAATTAGATGCACATAAGTCTCTCTCTCTCTCACACACACACACACACACATATATATAACAGTCAAACCCCAATAGTCCACTCCCTCACTCAATCCAGAGTCCAAGGGTTTTATCGATGCCTCTTCATCCTCGAGGTCCAAAATCATGCACACTCAAGAGAATTGAGTCAATAGACCCTGTCTATATCAATACAACAAAATAACATGTCATCTTATCCATAATTTCTCATAATCAAAATCAAATGCCCATTAGTATAAAAAGTCGGATCACTTGCAAGAAAGTTTCCTCAAAGAATAAGTTCGCTCACTATGGGCAAGAGCAAGATGTTACATTATGTTATAGCTCATACAACAACCTTTAATTGTAATTGGACAAATAGTGTAGAGGTTAGTAGTATCCATATTAAATGGACTTACTTCCTTATAGTGATAATTGTTTTGGTACCAGGATGAGATTCACAGTATGGAATGTTATGTAATTAATGGGAAACAATATCAATGGCTACTACACAATGAGATATTCAAACTAGTGTAATCAGTAGTTCATAATCAGATACATTACTCATATCAGGAAGATGTACTCATAGTTAGTTTTGTACTAATTTCCATATTCAATTAATGGTAATAAGCTAAGATAATCCACAATCAATGGTAATAAGCTAAGCTAACCGACAATCAATCATGAAGGCAAAGAAGAATCTGTTTTCTCAAAGAGGGGAAAAAAACACAAAATTAGAAGATCATTAGACAGCTCATGATGTCCACTCAAGCTTGAAAGTGCCTTATCATTTTCATCATTTTCAAAAGTCCTTGAGCGCATGCCACTTGGTACGGGTCTCCATGAGTTGACAAGAACCTCATTCGGGAAAGACTAAGCAGATTCCCTAGCTTTATAATAATGCATGTCATTTTCCACAATCTGGGTACATCCCTGTAGCAAATCTGTAGCAAATAATTCATGTAGAAAATCTGGGTACATTACAGGTGAAGATATTGCCTTTCTATTTCAATGGAAAGGAAATGGACCTTGGGGATATTGACATAAAGTCCATTTCTTCTTCCTACTAACATCAAGACTGAAATTCAATCGTTGAGCAACAGGCTCAACTTCTGAAGGAAACATTGGTTCATAATAAAATTCTTATCAACCCAACAACAAAAATAAAAGGTATGCCCTCTGTTACTTCTACAATAATTCAATCCTCTTCCTCTTCTCAACCTAAAAAACCTAAATAAAAAGAAAAAGAGGTTGGAAAAGCAACAAACAACTTCTTAAATATCTGGGAGAGTTTTTGGTTAACTCAAGCCGCCTTACCTCGATGAAATATAAGTTCCTACCCAACCCCCCACATTCCTCATGAAGGTCATCTCTTGGAATATCAAAGGCCTTAATGGTGAAACCAGGCACGAGCTTCTCAGTAAAAACCAGGCATGGGATCAGTCTTAGTTTTTTTTTCTTTCACACTACCTCTGTTGTACATGCTTACATATATAAGATCCTTGTATTCCAAAGGATATCTCTTCCATAAAAATATATTGGTTCCTTCTCATTGAAAACAAACAATGAAATTCATCATGGTAAACCTCCAAAGATCCTTTGTGTGGGGTGGAACTTGCAAAGAAAAGAAATGAGATTTAGTCACTTGGACATGCTCAGTCTCCCTAACCTCAAACGATGACTCATTCTCAAAGATCTATATGGAGCTAAATGAAGTACTAAAATGTATGGGACCTCCTTTGGTGCAATAGGTACTTCCCTATCATAGAGCCTTAGGACCTGATCATACTTTAAGGAAATGTTTCAAGCTCCTTAATATGGAACAATGTCTAGAAAAAGAAAGATATTATCCACACTCGTTGCTTTTGGGAAGTCAAGGATGGAACCTGTTATCACACTAAATTGCCTTGGGTCTTTTTAGTTTGTTTTAAATCCTTTTTAAGCCTTAGTTTTTAATTTTTTCTTTTAAGGACTCATCCCTTTAAAATCTATGATTGGTAGGACCCCTTGGATGATTAAAGTTTTTGAGTCTTAGCTCTAATTTGATCCTCAAATTGATTTTTTCCTTAAACCATTCCTAGCTCATTTTTTATTTTGGTCCCCTTCATGATTTATCCGTAGGTCGATCCCTCCCATGACTATATTGATGTGACACTCCTCTCTCCTCTCTCATGACCTCATAGGCATACCTCAAACATCCTCGTTTACTTTTATAATCATATTTTGAAGTGGATGTGCTGCCTGCTCATTAGGCAGTTCCGTAGCACCTATCATGTTCATCACACTTCCACCCTGATCCATGATTTCTAGGACTGATGTCATGTCCCTTGTTTTGAGTGCTATAAGTCGATTAAGGATGCCTTCAAAGATCTTTCATTTATGAGCTTTGGTAACGGTTTTTTAATTTCGAAAGACTCAACAGTGTTGCGCTGCACAAATTCGTAAGTGTTGATCAAGCGATTGCATGTCAACCAAATCCAATGTTGAGAAAGATTCCAGAGCCAAGGTTTTCTAAAGTTCATCTAAGATTGTGTTGAAGAGCTCAACAGGTGTCTACTATGCAAGTATCCACTATTACCTCCTCTGTGTATTAATCTTCACAGGAAATTTGTGCTCGGGTTTTCGTTTTGCTAAGTTTGCACAGCGGTAAAAGATTCATCTTTATATGATAGCCTCATATCCTCTCTTTTTCAGACTTGTAAACCTCATGGCCCACATATGAGTCAGATTTCTGTTGTCTACCTTATCCCTTGAAGTTTCAATCTTTAGACTAGTCTATCCTTTGCATATGCGTTGCTCTACCTAGAGGCGCTTCTCAACCTCTCGCTACTTCTCCTGCCTCCTATCATCTCAAAATTAAACATTTTACTCAGTTTCATAGGGTTAGCCTTGCATATTTTAAACCCAATTCAAAGTCTCCTGAGCATTACCAAACCTTTTAATATCCCTCATTCTAAGTCATGGAGACCCCTAAATCGAAGAAGGCACATAAAGGAGGCAATATAGTTAGGACAAAACCAGTGGACATGCTTCTTTTTAATACAGAACCCATGGCAAGAGAGGCCTTTCAAAGAGTAAGGTGCCTCTTATTCTGTCAGAACATGCAGAGAGGCCATCTAGAGGTATCAAGACAATTTGCATTGCAGTTTAATGGTAAGAAAACTAAGTTTGGGGATTTGGAGTTTGAAGTGACTGAAGCCTCCATCTCAGTTGCAACAGGGATCCCCATTATAGGTGAAAGGTAGTTCAAAGCCATGGCTTTGAGTTCATATTATGAAAAAGTTCTCTTTAAACCTAAATATCAAGCTAATGACCTATCCAAAATTATGCCAAGGAGCCAATTGATTAAACAATTTGACAGACTACTGAAGATCATACATAGATATTTTACTTGTGAAGGGAGATTCAACACATTATACTAGTACCATATAAGATTGTTGCTACATTTTACTGGTAAGGTTGAGATGAATATTCCTTATTACTTGTTGAGGAGTATAGCTAAGATGTCAGACAAGATACAAGACAAATATAAAGATGTGGATTCTAGCCTTTTCTACTTTCGATTAATCAGAATGCTAGTATCTAAGGAATTGGGCAAGAAAGATATTTCATGGGAGCATTTTTTGGTTACCTCTCATTTTAAGTCTGATCTAGCATGCACTCCTCAATCATAGAGGGCAAGTTCTTTCTCACCTACCAGTGCTACCAAAGCAGGGACCAGTAGGAAGAGAAAGGGCAGAGCCCCTGTTCAAGTGTTAGAGGTCAACAACAAGGTTATTGAAGCTGAGGAGGAAGTTTGTCCTTCTCCACATAGAGATTGTTCACCACCTCCTCAACCAGGGTTAGAAGAGGTGCCTCCTTCTACCAAAGCTACATATAAGAGAGGGAAGAAGCTTCTCTTTTCCCCTTCTCCTCCAGTAGTTGAAATCAAAGGTAAAAGACCTTTCACAAGGTCATCAATTCCTAAGGAGGATTATAAAGAGCAGTCCTTACCAAAGATACCTATTCAAAAGAATAAGGGGAAGAATATTGAAAAGCTTGTAGAGGAGAAATTAGAAACCCTTGTACAAAAGAAGAAGAGTAATGGTGCTAAAGGACCTTTGGAGAAGAGAGATGAGACCTCTGAGAAAGGCATTGAGAATATTGTCGAAATAAAACAAGAATCCCTTGTACAGAAAGGTAAAGGTACTAAAAGACCTTTGGAGAGAGAAGAGGAAACCCATATGAAACACTTTGAGGAGCCTGTGGTAAGAAATGAAGAAACCACTGGGCAGAGAAAGAAGAGTAAAAGTAAGGCCACTGAGAAACCTGATGAGGTGGAAAAGACACTTCCCATGCAGGAGGAAGAGGAGTCTGAGGAAAATCCTATTAAGACTGAGCATGCCACTGTCCCTCCTGATAGTCAGACCTACAAAATACTTATCAAGTAGATTAGAGATGCAAGGAAAGAAATAGCTCATCTTAAAGAAGAAGACAAGGTCCACTTGGATCAGATGGAAGATATCATGGTTGGATACAATCATACCCTTGACTTGGCAAGGTTTGCAGTGAGAAAGGCTCTGCCCCTTCATAAACATTCGAAGAATCTTTACAGATAGAAAAAAGGCTTTCAGTTTCAGAATAGGAAGTTAAAGGTAGAGTTGAAACACTTTCAATATGAGGTATCCCAAAGGAATTTATAGGTGTTGGTTGAATATTCCATTGAGGATGATAAACCAATAGCTAAGGATAGCACAACTACACTGAAAAATCTTACCAATGCTAAGAAGAAGAAGTTTGTTGTGCCAATTGAAGATCCTCTTTCTACCAGAAAGAGTGTGAGGCTAAGTGTTAAAATGAAAAAATAGCTGGTAATGGTAAGCTTCATTTTTTAGAATTGTTCCTTTTTGGGAGGGTTAATTGATATGCACATACTAGCTATACCATCATACAAGCTGCTAATCGTTTAACTAGCTGGGTTTTGAGTTTTTTCTAAGTGATAGTTTCCCAGTGGTAAAAGGCATTGCCCATTATACAGTCAAGGCACTTAATTGAAATGGTTTTGTCATCAAGAAAGACCACAAATTTCTCTGCACACTTTCAAGATTGAAGGTGCTTAGTTTTTGGCAATGCTACCTGATCTACACACAAACGCAGTGAAAGTGGCGCTACCTAGTATTTAGCAGAGAACATAATTGTCATATGGGCGCAAAATAGAGGTGCTACTTACAGGCGCTACCTACAGGTGCTACCCAATATTTTACAGAGAGTAGAGTTTGTACACATATGCAGCACAATGACGCTACCTACAGGTGCTACCTTTTCTTGTGGTAGTGTGCTACCCAGATTTGCTACCCAAAGAAGATGTCAATAAATACCAGGGATCTAGGAGGACCAAGCTAACAAATTTGGGATAAATTGATGATGAAGAAGGATGGATAAGAAACAACTGACATCATGAATACAACCACATTCTTTGAAGGACACATGGAAAACAAGGAGCTGTGCAACAAAAGGGAACCAATTCACTTTGAATTTCAGTTGGATTAGTCACCAACATTTTCCTATTTTATAGCATAGATGGTTAGATAAGTTGTTAGGGAAAATAAATGCTTAGAGTTTTTCAAGAGAAAGGGGCTAGCTCGTACCTCCAGTTGTTTCCTCCCTTTTGTTATAAATATATAGATCATTTTCTTTAGCATGTTTGGATGGTTGAGCAAGGTTCCCTTTACTTGTAATATTTTGATGAAGTGACTATGATCTAGTGATGTATTGGACTTAAGACTTTTTAGCTAATAGAAATCAACTTCTCTTTCAATCTATTTTCTTCTGATGCTAAATGTTAATGCTTTGAATGATTCACATGAATTATTGTGGTGATGTTATGGTGGATTTTTGATCATTATATGATCATGATGTTTATTTAGCTTCCTTAGTTTCCGATGTCAAGAAGATCTTGTGATTAGAAACTTTCTTCCTTAGACCTGATGTTTGTAGCAGTCCCTACATTCCTCTCACTCAAGTCTTCTCTCTAATTCATACTTACTCCCAAACTACTGATAGAAGTTAGCCAAGACCTTAATTGCTAGTGCATGCTAGCCCTGTTGTCTGAGTTAGAGCATTACCATTTGAGTCCTTTTCCATTTGACCATTTAAAAAAATCTTTTATTCACATATAACTTGATGGGTATTGGGCTTGCCTTCGATGCAATCTGAAGGTGACTCCTAGTGCTACTAGAAACAATGCTTTATTTTGGGATGAAAGATGGCAACAACTTCCTCCTTTCCACCATAATATGGAAATTATTTCGAATGGACATGATTAGAATTTTCAAATTATTCTTCTATTTGGCCCCGGTCATGGCTTTATGCTATATCTTAACTAGCAAATGTTTGACTCGATGTAATTTGGAAATGTATCATAAAGTAATGATGTCATCGATTTAAAATTTAATTAGATGGCAGATTTCTTCCATCCAACCAAACATGGCGTAAAGTTAATCGTTGATTTTCATGGATTGTTCTCCATACCCGTTGAATGCATGAAATCTAATTGCTCATATAGATAGTTGCTACTCCATTACCAGAATTTGACCCATGTACTCTTCATATATTATTTGTTTCCATCATAGCAAGTTCTTATCATGTTGTGACTTTTCTTTTCCACTTGTACTTTTGGAGGATTCCATCAAATTTATTTCCTAATATGTGCTCGTCTAAATATTGTTTCCATTTTTGGTTGATTTACCAAGGTTATTTGTGATAAAAGTAAGAAACCAAAATATATTTGAAATGGGCATGGGTAGTGGAGTTATGCATCACCCTATTATAATTGTGTCTAACATAAAGAACATTTCTATTAATTTTGTCTTATTTTTTTTTCTTTCTTCATAATTTTTGTTGGTCAATGTTGGAGATATTAACTCGTACTTGTGTTGTGCTTAAATTTTCATGAATTTCCAAATGATAGATATTGAAGCGAGATGTCGAGACGAGAGTCTCCAAACATTCCTCGCAAACTCTCTAGGTTGTCCCAAGAAGGAATCATATGAACCCCTTTGTCAACTGAGACTCTGAGTGACCAATGGCAATCTCCTCAAAGGATATTAGCAAACGAGTCTATGAATAGATCAAATCCAGAATGTGATCAATAAAGTTCTATGGATACAAACTTCTTATATAGGTTGCACATTGATACTTCTACACCTGATAATGTAGGGAATACCTCAGGACAAGAAAATATTTTTGGTAATTTTATTTGATTTTGTTTATTTTTGTTGTATTTTTGTGTATTTAAATTTATGTCAAGTTAAATGTTGTAATCACTTTAGAATGTGTGTAGACAATGAGTTTAGAGAAAGGGATGACAATGAAAGAGACAATGGGTGTTACGAAGATTCTAATGCTGGTGCAGAGGGTGGAGGTGGATTTAGGAGGCCGCGTTATCAAGAAAAAAAAGATTACATGCCTATGTCCACCTATCCTTTGGATGCTGGTGATGAAGTTTCCTAAGAAGGGATTACTGAAGAAATAAACCTTGAGCGATGCTTAGGTGTTAAAAGGAGGTTGGAAAATGATTTGGATATCTTTGAACTCCCTCGGGATAGTAAACAAATCTTGTAGATTGTTTTTTATTCATTGAAAAACTTTATGGACGTATATCAAAAGATGGGGCCAACTACTGACAATTTTATCGATCTAATTAGGCGGTGAAAGTCAGAGGTGATGGGCCCTAATAAATGGGACATAGTAAAAAATAACTTTTCAAAAGAAAACACAATTTCGATGTTCAATTTCAAAGATGGGCCAAAGAAGAATATGTTGAAGGTGCAATATTTTAAGCACCCCGACATTGCAGGACATCTGTATAAGAGATTTTTGGCAACATATGGGAAATTGTCATGGAATTATCAAGTTCCACATTATTTTGCAAGACACGTTTATGCAGAGTTTTTCATGGACATGGACCCTGATTATACTAGTCTACCATCTGATTATTATGGGGCTGGTAAATGAAAGACTTATGATTGAAAATGGGCATATCAAAATGTGACATTGCAGAGGCCTTCGTGACCTTTAGTATCTCTCCCAACAAGGGAATTTTCTTCACATTCAAAGTTGCAAGCTCCGTTAGAGGTTGGAAAAGAGGCTAGGAATGAAATCAGGGAAAATTTGGAGACGATTTTTTATGGTGTTGATTTTGGCTTGAAATGTGAGCAAAAGGAAGCCAATTCTTGAGTCATATTTGTTTATAAAATAGATGCAGAGTTAGATACCATATCAGTAGAATATATTAAGGAGTATGAAAAAAATTCCATGATGGTTGGAAGAAGGTCATTCAAAATGATGACCCGAATAATAGATTGATATGTGTTCTAGTTAATAAAATTTTGATGCATTTTAGGATAGTTTATTTCTAATTCTAGATTTAGATACATATCATTGTATCTATAGAAATAATTGAGTTGTTATTGATGTTAATTGCAGTTTGGAGATATATTAAATGAATGTCTAATAAATAAGGGATTTGATTCCACAAGTTTAAATTTGGATGGGTTGAATCAGGGATGTGTTTTCTAATATCCATAGATGAACACTTTAGTTTTTCAATCTCCAATCTTTTGAATAATATCAACAACATTTATAATTTTGTATAAATGTGAACACATTGAATCCTAGATTTAATTCTTAGTTGTGTTGTTTACAGATCCCTATTCCATCTTGTACTACTTGGGCAGGCTTGTCTCAATTCTCATTGGGAGAGTTTGAAGAGGGTGGGAATTCACAGGTATCATTTCATGTGTTAAAATCATTTAAAAATGTGTTAAAATCATTTAAATTTAATTTTCAAATTTGAAATGTGTTTTATAGGGTAAGGTGGAGAAGAGAGTACTTGAGAGTGTGCTTGGGAGGGAGATTGGGATTTTTGAGGAAGCGAAGGAAGAATCCATACCTGGGAAGGATGCGTCCATTCATGATGATTCATAAATGTATGTTCATTGCACATTAGTGAGTTTTAATTTACTTTTATGTTGGGGTTTTATATAAAAGTTTCAAGCTTATTTTGAATAAGCTTATATTTTTTTCTTTTATCAAATTTTTCTTTTCTTAATTTTTTAGTTTAGCCATTCCTATTCAATGCTTTAATCAATTATTTTGAAATATATATAACCCATATATAAGCTTATCGTTGTCTTAAATGGTACATTAAAACTTATTTAAGTTTAGATCATGATGAAGACCTAATTTTGAACTTGAACATTTGATTATTTAAGAATAGACTCTATCCCACATCAGAAAAGGAGAAGTTTCTAAATTTTCTTCGATTGCATTCCTTTCCTTCTTGTCCAAGAATGACGTAGTATGGACATTTGTATTTTTTATATACAATGAAGTAAATTCCTTCTTTCCAGGGTATTGTCAAACTCTTAACTAAATTGGTTACAAACTGTAACACCCCTCCTAACTAAGGACATCTACTCAGTCAACCGGTGAATTTTTTTTTTCTTTTAATTAAAGTGTGCGTGCGCGAGAGCAGAAGAAAACAACCCCCTCGACTCTAAGTCAATACTCGGACCAACAGGACGCCAGTAAGACGAACACAACAACGACCTGACATTTCATAGCGACAACAAGAAGAAACCGCCCCCGAACAAGAGGTGGGCAACTAATGGCTGTAGGCAGAGACAGACATACATACTAAGTTGCAATAGGAATCTATATCCCGCCCGACTCTGACAGACCAAGCACACATACGTTTACTACTCGATGCCACCGTAGATGAACAAGGACTACAGTCTACCCTAGTCTTAAGACCATTCCATCGCACCACTATAGATCAGTTGTCGTCTAGGTACCTTCTAAAAGTAATCATTCCAGGCCTTGTTGTGCAAGCCGGTTCTTGATTGGGTCATCATTTAACCAAAAGGATTCCATATTTAACAAGTGAAAGACTAGTTAAAAGTTCGTTTACCACAACCTTAACCTTTAGCTTAAGGTTAGCGCAACAGTCTAAACTCCATTACTTAGGCATATACTTCAATTAACACCAAGAGTTGTGTCTTATCAAAGGGCAATAGTCTACAATTATTCGGTCATAATAAAACGCCCTCCTAAACCATGAACTCAACAATTCCCACCAAAATAACCACTGGAACAAATCATCAATTGAAAGGAAACTACCCTTTAGTCATGATTTAAGCAACGTTCGTAAATCATTTGTATCCTTCGCTGAAGGACCAGGAATAGTCATGATTCGTTGTTTAAAACAATATTAACCTGAGTCTAAGATGAGAATGCCATAAAAACGCAACACACTGAAACCAATGACTCGCTTGGGTTTAATCAAGAATCGTTCGCTCATAAA
>ML797301.1:69179-79909 GCA_009831015.1 Picea engelmannii | reverse complement strand
TAATATATATATATATATATATATATATATATATATATATATATATATATATATATATATATATGATCATTATATTTCATTACATTCTTTCACCTTTATCATCGCTAAACATGAATACTTTATCACTATTCACCATCTTAGTCATGTAAATATTTTAACTTGTCTTGATTGTACTTGCACTATGTTTATTTATATAAAATATTGGATGAAATAATTTCAATATACTATTTTATTGATTTCAAAACAAGTCATCAAATTTTATTGTTTCTTGTGAAATTTCACAATGAAATATTCAAGAAAATGTAAAATAAAAATTAAATTTTATAGTTTGTCAAATTTTATAGTTTCTTATGAAATTTCATAATGAAATATTCAAGAAAATGTGAAATAAAAAATATAGCTTCTCATTTATAATTTAAATTTTGTTTGATTTGGAAATATGGTTGGAAATAGTCAAAACAAGGCATCAAAATCTATTGTTTATGAAATTTTACAATGAAATGACAATCCAACAATGAAAATAGTCAAAACAAGCCATCAAATTTAATATAATTCCAACAATGAAAATAGTCAAAACAAGTCATCAAATTTAATATAATGTAACATCCCCTTCGTTATGGCCATGGGAGAAGCAATATTTTTTAATTTTTTTTTAATAATTAAGAGACAAGAAGGCAACGACGACAACGGTTTAACCGCACCACAGATGACAAATAGAAGTAGGCAACCCAGGCAATAGGAAACTACAACTGCACTCACTAGCACAAGGGCAACTGGGAAAACATGCATAGTATAACAAGGAGGAATGACTACTCGCTCGATGCAACAAGAACTCCTACACGTTAAGGGACAACTTCCCCTTCCCGACACAACGACGTTGACGAACAAGACTAGAACCTCAAGGCACGTGAACCAAACACACGAAGGCATTCCACCCATGCGCCCAACATGCACCAAATCTGGCCAGGTTTTCGTTCGCCGCTATCCCATGGGGCGTGCCATGATACCCTCATCAAGAATCATGCCATCCCCAGGTGATAGATGCATCAACAACCTTGACACCACTCATCCTATCAAGACCGGTGACTCTAGATAAATATGAAGCGCTAGAAACTGAATACCTAAAGGAAAACCACACCCATACCCCAACAATAGGTCGACAAAATGCCCGAGGACGAAGACAAGGGATGACGCAAGCCAATACACAACATTGTCCCCGACCCAACCAATCACCTAGTCTGAACCAGTCAATGATTACAATCTATTTTAACATGGGTTCCAATCCAAATGGGGCACGTCAAGGTTACAATTAGTCAATAATGCACCCTCTAATTTAATGTTAATACAATCAATCTTCCAAGTCTAAGTAATCAATACTAAAACTATAATTATGAATAGCATCTAACTAGTTGTTAACTTGAATAACAATATTAACAATCTTAATGTAGGATGCTACCATTATAACACTTATGAACAATTTATTCTCAACATGTAGTCTAGCTATATTGACCGAACCAACAATACTAGCTTTCTATTATCATTGAGGAGGAACTGCTAACTATGAACATCGTTATAGAAATATAATAAGGCAATTAACATAGCAGTTATCTAACGATTAAATTAGCAATAAGAAGGAAATTCACATGACTATTATCATAACAAGTAATATAGAAATAACAAGGCAATTAACATAACAATTAATATAACAGTAACATGGCAATTACATGTATGTTAACATGACAATTAATAGCTCAATAACAAGGCGATTACATATTGTTAACCATTTAACTCGCCGCGACAATTAATCAATAAGAAGGAATCTGTTGATCATTAACTCACTGTAGCAAATAACATGGCAATTGATATGGAAAATAATATAGCATCTACATTGCAATTTAACATGGAAATTAATAGTAAGAAGGAAACCGCTGACCATTAATATTGTTGTAGCAATTGTTCTGGCAATTAATATGGCATTTAATATATCATTTATCGTTGCAATTAACATGATAATTAATATGACCAGTAACATCGCTATGGTAATTAAAGTTTGGCAGTGAGAACGCTGGGTATACACTCTAAGTAAAGGAGAATAAACGGACAATACAAAACTGCAGAAGGATCAACTTGTGGTCATTCAAAAACAACTCAATCAACATTTAAGGCAATTTCATTTCCATTCCAACAATGCAATCATCATTCTAACTGTCAATTCATGTCTCTTCAATAGCGAACTCAGTCAATCAATTTAAAGGAAAAAATGTGGGTATTTCAACAACAATCTCTGTAAACTTTTAAAAGAAAAAATGTGGGCATTTCAACAAAAATCTCAGTCAACCTTTAAAATAAAACATGTGGGCATGTCAACAACAATCTCTGTCAACTTTTAAAAGAAAAAACATGGGCATTTCAACAACAATCTCTGTCAACTTTTAAAAGAAAAAACGTGGTCATTTCAGCAACAATCTCTGTCAACTTTTAAAAGAAAAAACGTGGTCATTTCAACAACAATATTTGTCAACTTTTAAAAGCAAAAACGTGGCCATTTCAACAACAATCTCTGTCAACGTTTAAAAGAAAAAACGTGGGCATTCAACGACAATCTTTAATAACTTTTAAAAGAAAAAATGTGGGCACTTTAACGACAATCTCAAACATGTTTTAAATGGAAAAATCATGATTTTCCTTTTTCATTGTCTGGATGCCAAATGAAAATGCATACAGGAATGACCAAAATTCCCTTCCCTTACCAGGATACCAATTATAAAAACGCAGACAAGGAAATGATTTCATTTTTCCATAGCCAGAATACTAATACAACGTAGACAAGAATAACAAATAAAAACGTTTTTCCATTCCAGGATACCAATACAAAAATGCAGACATGAAATCAATTCGTTTTTCCATTGCCAGAATACCTATACAACGCAAACAAGAATAACAAATAAAAACATTTTTCCATTCCAGGATACCAATACAAAAATGTAGACATGAAATCAAATCGTTTTTCCATTGCCAGAATACCAATACAACGCAGACATAAATAACAAATCGAAATGTTTTTCCATTCCAGGATACCAATACAAAAATGTAGACATGAAATCAAATCGTTTCTCCATTGCCAGAATACCAATATAAAAATTCAGACAGGAAATCAAATTGTTTTTCGATTGCCAGAATACCAATACAACGCAGACAAAAATAAGAGAAACACAAGGATCCAATGGGAGAAGTCATTGAAATTATCATAGGTATTCTAACAGTCAAGGAGCAGAGAAAAACAAACAACGACGCAATATAATCCATATGCACAGGTCTTTGCTAGATGGTGCAAGTCAAAACAATCAGCCAAGGACAACAATGAAGGTAGAAGGCTGACAGGAGCATCCTTCACTCATCATCCATGCACAAAAAATCAAGGCATTGAGATCCATAGGTCTATTAACGTTGAAGCGACGACCGTAGACCAGGCTCCTGGCTGACTGCTCAGGCAAGGACTGATGAGCTACGGAAAAAAGGAAAAAACAACCATAATCCTCACAAATCAATGCACCACAGGGCGGTCAAGACATGCCGAGAATCAAAGGCCATGGGAGTCAATAAATCATTGATCTAGGCTATGGAAAAATTCAATCATCAACTAGAACGCTGAGACAATCAATTTACTTACCCAATTAAACATGCAGATCCAAATCATAAATCCTATTACAATCTACTATGCAAAGATAAAGAAAGCGTACCATTTCCTGATCACCTGCTATGATTTGATGTCTCGCATGCTCTGTGCAACTCCCGCTTGTCGACCAACGAGACTTCACCAGTACCTCTCAGCCAATGCTAGGGGTACTCTTCTTCCCCCTTAGCCCCGCGAGCCATAAAGGGCCCACGCACACTAACCAGAGAATCAACTAGCTCCCAACTCGCCTCGCAAGGCTGAGCTACCACTCCTCACCGAGTTGGGTATCCCAACTCCCACAAGCTAAGTCAATCAAGTATAGATTGTTGCAGCGTAACATTACGCAAAACAGAAGAGGTCCATCATCATTTTCCTCCCTCCATTATATAGATTTTTGAAGTCCCTTACTTTCCCAAATCCCATTTTATTTAATGTTTAATAAATTAATTCATAAAAATTCCTCCCTGTACATGTGTCACCCATCCCTTTCATTCCTCCAAAAACTAATTTCTTTAATTAATTAATTACCCTTATTTCCCTCACCCACCTAGAGTCACTCCTAGAATCGCTCCTAGGTGTCCCCAAATTCCCTTACAGGTTTTAATAACTTTCCCCATTATTAATTTGCTAGTTCAGTTTAAATCATAAAGTTCTTAAATGGTAGATACCTTACTAAGTTGGTCTAACTGTTTTTTCCTAGTGTTTTCCCTTTCTTTTAAGGTTTCCATTTTTCCTAGTTTCCTAATTATTTTAGATTTCCCCTTTTTCCCTTTTTAATTAAACTAAAAAATGCATGTGCATAAACTTACCCTTCTTCCCCCCCCTTTTTTAATGAATTAATTTTTTAATTAGCATAAAAGTAAAATAATCATTCCCCTTTTTAAGTTTTTATCCAAAAGATTTTTATAAAACACTTTAATTGCTTACCCCCTTCTTGTCACAAGGTTAATGAAGATTATCTTTATTATTTATTTTATTTTATTTTATTTTTATTTTTATATATGTTTATTTTTATTATTATTTTTTTTTATAAAAAGGTAAAATTTTACTACCAACAAAGATTAGACCTAGACCTTAATTTCCTAGGCGGGGCAACACATTTTTTTTTGGGGGGGAAAGGTTTCAAATATTCCCTAACACTTTATTATCCTAAATCCATCTAGGTTTATTCATTTATTAAATAACCACACAGCATGCCCTTTAGGATGCACTAGGTGCTCCAAAGTGCCACTCACCTCTTTCGGTTTCTCTTGCATGATGTGCCCTTCAGGATGCACCACGTGCTCCAAGGGTGCCACTAGCCTCTTTCCATTTTTCTTGCACAACGTTCCCTTCAAGATGCACCACGTTCTCCAAGGGTGCCACTCGCCTCTTGACTGACTTGGTAGACATCGAAAACCCCTGGAGGCATTACTCCGCTAGGTGATCTTGTAGGAGACTAAGGGCCACTAAGGAATAAGCCCCCTTCCTTATTGCCTGCCCCTTAGAATCATCATGAGCGACTATCGCATTCTTCCCTCATGGCATCACGGGTCCTCTCGAACTAAGTAATCGTTAACCTATAGTTCGATCCACAGTGGGAGTGCTAGTAGGCTGTGGCAAGGATACTATCCACACCTCTCCCTCAACATCTCTGGTAGTCGAGCTTGACCCCTCTACTCCACATGTGAGTCTGGTCGGCAAGCTATCGTCAGCCTGCATCATCAACGAATCATGTCAGAAATATATCCATATCATATCATCTAATTAGATGCACTAATATCACATGTAAAACAATCAAACCCCATTAGTTCACTCTCGAATTCGATCTAGAGTCCAAGGGGTTCCATCGATGCCTCTACACCCTCGAGGTCCGAAATGCTACACACTCAGTAAAACCGAGTCAATAGCACCTGTCTATGTCAATGCAGCAAAACAACATGACATCAACCCATAACGCCTCATAATCAAAATCAATGTTTTAATAGCATAATAATTCGGATCACTTGCGAGCAAGTGTCTTGAAAGATATTAAAATTTATATTGATATTAAAATTTAAGTAAGTGATCTTCATTAAAATTTATCAAAATTTAAAGTTTTTCTAAGACATCAATAGTCCCTTATAATGACATGGAAATGGGTCCTAGTTTTGATATGAAGTTATCCTCTTCATATGAAAAAACATTGAACAATCAAATTGCAAATAATGAACGCATTTATCCTATATGTAGTAAATTGGTTACATGCATTAAAGGATTTGTGTATATGATTTGGAAAATTTGTAGGTTTAAAGTATAATCATCCAAAGTATAGGTTAGTTTAGGCTCCCTAGATACAATCTATAGGTTTTTCCCTGAAATTGTAAATAAGGTTTGGTAAACTTTATAATTCATAAAAAAATAAACTTTTCTTAATTGAATGGACCATGAAAGTAAACTAAATTGGAAATGATTCAGAATCCTAGATATTCATAAATACATGTACTTTCAATGCAAAATAAAAATTTTGGAATGTACATGTCACTTGTTGAAAGAAATCATAATGGTATTCCATCTTCAATTATTCGTTCATGATCAACTTTGGACATTTTCCATTTTCTAACTTTTTTTTTTATTGAACTTCTATTAACTTTATGCGCACTTCACATGCCAAATGACTATTTTGACAACTTGTGACATATGATTGGTAGTCTTGGTGAACATGAGTATTAGTTTGATGGGTTTCTTGAAAAAAATATCCTTTCAATACAATGGATCCTCTTTCATATATAAAATTTTTATCATCAAAATCTTCTAATAACCTCATCTTTTGTTCTATGCATCGCATCAAATAATATTTCATGTTTTCAATGTTGTCTATAGGTGAAACCATGGAAAATGAATCTCCTACAAATAGTTGGATATATTGGACAACAAATAGTTCGTGTTAGATTATCACCCAAGTACATATACAAGTTATTTGAAAAACTTTAAACATAAAAATTACCTTCTCTAACAAGATCAGAAACTCTATCGCCATCAACTAACACTATAGTTTCATTTGATTCCATCTCCTCTGATCTTGCAAGTGGCATTTTCACTTTTATATTAAGTTCGGTATGTCTCCAAGCTTTAACATATTCTACATTTTTTGTTTTCACAAATATCTATGGATTATGTGTCCTCTATGCAAACTGAACAAAAACAAGACTCATTTGTTTTATCAAATGAAAACACATTTTTATAATGTTTTGTTTTAAATGAATGGATTTTTTGTGTCCCATATATTATACCGGCTTCATATGGGATTGATTTATCTACATCTTGTATTCCAACATACAAATAAAAACTGCACAAGACAAAAACTTGTTAACTTGAAATCTCTCAAGAAAATGTAACGACCTCCTCGTTACGACAACCATTCTAGTAACAGGTGCAATTTTTTTTTTTTTTTTGTGTTAAGATGTGTGCGTGCGTGTAGAAGTAACAACATACTTGACTCTACATCGCCACTCGATGACCAACAAGACGCAACCACGACAAAAGTGAAACTGACCATAATCAAGTACAACGTAAATAAGAAGAACAAATGCACCCCTTACGGAAGGCACGTGACGAAAGGACTCCGACGACGAAACCCAAGTTCAGCATTAGTCAATGAATCAACAATCCTTAGCTACTAATTATGAGTAATTATTGTACGTAGCCCAGGACATTCCACCAGGTGTGTCTTATCAGTGTCAAGAGATTACACTAACATCACAGGAAGATAACCATATCATCTCCTTTCTAATTACAACAACATTGAAATAAATATAGGTCATATGTTTCAACTCTAATCCTGCCATCATGTTTATAAGGTAGGAACAACACAATTTCCTATTCCACAATACATTACAACTAGGAAATTTATAAACAATATTTCCATGACATCGGTATGCCATAACATTTTTCCTTACTTGTAGCAATAAAATTTCGTCATAAGTGTATTATTTTGGAATGAACACCATAATTCATAACTATTACATACCAACACTTTTTAAGTAATCACTACAAAATACAATTATACATCACAAACAAGAGGAATCACATTAAAATATACAATTAATTATTCATCAAACATAATAACACAAACCCCTACAACTTATCAACAATTTGTAAATTTACCTTGAGACAAATGCAACAAGATTATATGAATGGTTTCAACACATTCAACTATGTTAATCMCTTACATGTTTCATACTTCTCAATCATGCATTGTATACAAAKACTCAATTCCAAAAGMATCAACAATKATAACTAAGACTTCCCTATAATAGTAACAACATATAAACATTCATAGATTTTTGGTATTAGATTTCCTTCAACAATAATAACCAAGACTTCCCTAAGATATGATAGTAACAACATATAAACATTTATAATTCTATATTTAGATTTMTTTAGTAGATTATGAGGAAACTATTCCCTTTGAGTTCAACCARCYAATATAATTACAATCTATAATARCATAATTTACTAAGACTATATGTCCATACAAAAGCTATAATTATAGTTAATAATTGATTATTTAAACAAAAATATAAATTAGTGAATAAAAGAAAATGTAAATTAATAAATTAGTGAATAAATTAAAAATGTAAATTAGTGAATCGAACTAAATCTAAATGTTACGACAACCTAATTGTTAGAATTAATCTAATTGTTATGGCAAGGGTTAATGGAGACGCACCCGAAGTAAAATGAAAGGGAACCGGCTCTGCAATAGAATTGAATCTTACTATTATGCAACAACAAAATGATACCATAATTTACAACGACCTGACAATAGGACTAAAGCGATTTAACCATTCTCCTCACATTGCCATTCAGCAAATACCACAAAAAGGAGTGGGGTGAGCGAACAGGCGTTAACTCAGCCATAACACCGATGCCATATTCTAGGTCCACATGTCACGCACCCTTAACACATGAATCAACACGAGCTTGGTGCATGCGCTAACTCCCGAGAATGTATGCATACCAGTTGTGTGGTAGAAGGAAAACCCAAAAACAAATCGATTCAAGACTACGACAGGTTAATAATTCGTTTCATTTTGAATTGATGTGGTCATTGAAATTTAATATCCCGGTCGAGTGACAGCAAACGTTCCAAACATTGTTACTACAGCATTTTCATAGTTATTGGCAGTATCGACTTGCAATTAAAGTTTGTCATCGAAGACCACAGGGAGCATTTAGCACAATCTGACACGTCCAGAAGACAAACGCCACTGTATCAGTTGCCTAAACATTAAACGAAATGCCTGTTCAGTAAACATGAAAGGCCTGTTCATTAACCACGAATGGCCGCTGAAATTTCCACTGTAAACCAGGAGATCGCCCACAGACCCCAAATCGTCACTGGATAAAAAGAACACCATTGTGCACATTGCCCACTGTACAAATAAAATGCCCAACAGAAGATTCGCTCAAAGATTTCAATAAAACGCCCAATAGCTCGTACACAATACGCCCAGGTCTATAGTGGCAAAACGCCCACTATCTGTTTGCAACGCACAAGGTAATGGTGGCAATGCCGAAATCAATTGCAAATTCCTAAAGGTGACAGAGGCAGCACGCCTAACCTACAGTAGCAAAAGCGCCCAGGAGCAGGGGAAACAAAAAAAACAGGCTGATAAACGGATGCCAAACAGTGATAAATGCCAATAAACAGTACACAAAGGTAATCTTCAATCACAGTTATCAAACGCAGGGGTATCCTTCAAATCACAATTATCAAAAGAACACAGAGGTATTCTTCAAGTCACAGTTATAAAAAATGCAGATCAATGCATTCAACCCAGATTAAAACCCCATATCTACATTGTGTACCCTAAAACGCCCAACAATTACATTCTTCTCATGGCCAAAAGGGGCGGTAACATTTTCAACATTGTCAGAACAAACTCACAATAACAGTGCTGAACGAAATTGCCGAAAATGTAATGCCAAAATAATCTCACTATATTATCATCAATAACGGTAAATTTTCCGAACATAAAATGCTTTCTACTTTACCAATTAAAATCATACCATTGCCTTACACCCGCGTTGGAATACGTCCCGCGCTTCGTGCCGCGTCCCGCTTGCTGACCGTAAAAAGCTCACCGGTACCTCCCAGCCAAACGTTAGGGGTACTCTGCTTCCCCCTTAGCCCCCCGAGCCGCAAAGGGGCCACACAAGAACCAGAGATATACTAGCGTCTCAGCTTGCCTCCACGGCTGAGCTACCACTCCAACACAGATGAGATAAACCCAACTCCTCATAAGCAACCCGTCAAGCCACAATTTGGCAGTGTAACGTTACGCTCACCGTTCCCCCTTTTTCTTCCTTCCTTTCCCTTTCTTTTATAGAAAAATTGAGACCCACCTCTTTCCTAATCATTAATTAATTAATTTTTAATGACAAACCTCTAAACAATATCCACCGTCCAAGTGTCACTCATCCCTAGGGTTCTCCCAAAATTAATTTCTTTTTACAAATTAAAAGACTCAATTCCCTCACTCCCCCAAAAATCGTTCCTTAATTTACTCCTTAATTTACTCCTAATTTACTCCTTAATTTACTCCTTATTTACTCCTTAATTTACTCCTAATTTACTCCTTAATTTACTCCTCATTTACTCCTTAATTTACTCCTTAATTTACTCCTTATTTACTCCTTAATTTACTCCTTAATTTACTTCTCTCTTGTTATTTTTATTTTTGAACCCAAAAGATAAATGTCGTTTTTAATCTTTTCAATATATTTTTTAATTCCTAGCTTTTATACTCCCACACTTTAATAAATTTTATTTCTTCTTTATCATTTAAAAGCCATGGGTTTCACTTAATTTAATTCACTCATTACTTTACCCCCTTTACTTTTAAGAAGACTTTAATTAACACCTAGGAGGGTTTTAGTTTACGCCATAGGTTTATTTTTGTAGAATCTTTTCTTAGGGCTTGTCAAATTTAATTTAGAGATGTTTTAATTTAGGTTTTGATTTGAACAGGGCGACAATTTAATTAGGGGAGTCGTTTTAAGAATTTTATCAGGCGTTAAGGTCTTAGGG
>ML797301.1:35675-69129 GCA_009831015.1 Picea engelmannii | reverse complement strand
CTTAGGGTCATCTAAGTTGTCTCATCATCATCATCCATGCGACGTGCCCTTCAGGACGCACTACGTGCTCCAAGGGTGCCACTCGCCTTGTTCGCTTCTGTTGCGCGACGTGCCCTTCAGGATGCACCACGTGCTCCAAGGGTTCCACTCGCTAGTTTGCATTTCTTTGTGCGACGTGCCCTTCAGGATGCACCACGTGCTCCAAGGGTGCCACTCGCTGACTTGCATTTCTTTGCGCGACGTGCCGTTCAAGATGCACCACGTGCTCCAAGGGTGCCACTCGCTTGCTTGACGGATTGGTAGACTCTATAACCCCTGGAGTCAACACTCCACCAGGTGAACTTGTGGGAGACTAAGGGATCTAAGGAATAAGGCCCCCGCCTTATTGCGTGCCCCTTAGAATCAACGTGAGCGACTGTCGCAGTCTTCCCTCACGGCATTGTGGATCCTCTCGAACTAGGTAATCGTTAACCTACAATTCGAGCCACGGTGGGAGTGCTAGTAGGCTGTGGCAGGGCTGTTGTCCACACCTCTCCCTCAATCTCTCTGGAACTCGTGTGTGGCCCCTTTACTCCATATGTGAGTCTGGTCGGCAAGCTATCGTCAGCCTGCATCATCAACCACCATGTCGGATCATGTCAACCACATATCATAAAATCAATAGCATATCATCAAAACAAAAAAATATCACCGTAAATGAAATGACCCAAATAGCCCACTCCCTGACTCAATCCGGAGTCCAAGGGAGTTCCACCGATGCCTCTGCATCCTCAAGGTCCGAAACCCTGCACACTCAATGAAACTGAGTCAGCAACACCTGCCTACATCAACGTAGTAAAAACATCCTGTCATATAACTCAACGCATCATAATGAAGGAAAAAGTTTTATCATCATAAAAATTCAGATCACTTGCGAGCGAGTGTCCTCAAAGAATAAATTTGGTAAGTGTGCCAGAGCGGGATGTTACAGAAAATGATTGAAGATTGAATATAAATTTGAACACGTTCAAATAAAAATATCGTGTGTACATGTGTAACATGTAAATATAGACACACATGCGCACATCCCTTGAATTATTATTTTCATGGCTTAGCGCCATTTTGCACCATTCAACAACTTGATCAGTGGATTCAAATAGATCAGCATGAGGGTTCATATAATACCTTCGAAGTGCTCATTTTAGACATTCCCCTGCATTGTTGTGCTCTCCTTTTCCATGACTAGTCTCAAAAAAATTCCAAAAATGTGTAATGTTTTATTTTTTATGAAGACAACATAACCAATATAATGATCGTGAAGATTTGAACTCACCATCACACCCATATGACCATATCCAATGTCCATCGAATATGATTCGGTATTCTTTCAATGAATCATAAAATTTATCAAAACAACGTTGTACATAATGTGTGTCGTGTGCTCGATCATCACTTATATAAAAGTGACATTCTTTAATAACATGTCGATTGTTGTTGGTGCTTTATATGTTATAAAGAATCCATTGAGAATGTCTATATAGAACATGCACAAATATCATGACTTGATCATAATGATAAAGTTCACTCTGTATTTCCTTTTGTGCAGCGAATATGTAATTCTCTGCAAAATCAACTATAGACAAAATTGTTCCTAGTGGAAACACTTCACGTGATTTTTTGAATTGTAGGTCTTTCCATCAAGCTCTATGTGAATGCTTGGTGCATTTATAAATTTCTTCCTCAAACTTCTTCAAAAATTCTATCACACAAATTTTATCTACTTTCAACTCAATCCTTTTGGAAATAACATTTGAAGAATGTGGAGCCGTGTTGTTGATATATTCATATCTCTTCCAATTGACTGTTATATTAGAAAATGATTGATCATTCATATCAATAGGATACTTTGAGTGAAACAAACTTATATTTTCACAACGATCACATTTCTTTCCACCAACACATTTTTTTTTGTAAAATAATTCATCACCTTATCTTTCACATAGAATTTCAGATACAAAATCACAGAATGTGGAAGGAGGAGGTGAACTTGGCCATAACATTTTACCAAAATCAAGAAAAGTGTCGTAATACAACTCAAATTCCACATGATAACGACAACAACAAGTGTCACGAACAATGATGGGTCTAACAAACCATGGTTTTTGTTGCACAAATATATTGATGAAAATTTTAACTTCTTTGTGCTCTTCTTTGAAGTTATTGAACAATTCTATTTGTGTCATTGGAAATATATGTTTTGGATGTTCTTTACATTGTTTTAATGCTATTATTCGTCGCGACACATCCCTTGTATGTAGTGAAACACGAGATTCTGTGAACCAACAATTACACGCCAATTCTTTAACATTTTCTACAAGTCTATCTTTGTAGGGTTGTCTAGAAATCACTATCCAACAAGCCAGTTCATCATTTGCATCTATTTGCAATCAAAATTTTCTATGTTTGTACAATTTTTTTCTTGACATTCCCATCGTTTTTTTCATGTGTCATGTCAAACGATCTTTTATATTTCTAGATGAAACAACTGCGGTTTGTATCGCTCTACGTGCAACACTGACATCTTTTTTTCGAGATTTTCCAAAATATTTTAATACACTAGTTATATGTTCAAATACATTCTATTTCACCTTTGTATCTTTTGTCGACTTTTGAATACCCAATAATGATGTAGATTTTTTTAACTTTCTTGACTTTATTAGAAAAAGTAAAAGTTGAGCTTGTAATGTTACTAATTCATCTTTGAAAAAAGTATCATACATATTCTTAGTTTGATATCTTATATAATGCTTAGCTTCTTTCTTCCCAAAATTGTTAGTATCAACATTTTCTAATATTTCATCATCAATGTTGATAGATTCTCCTGCATATTTCAATTTAAAGTTTAGTTAAAAAAAAAAACCCGAACATAAATTCACTAAACTATATACAAGTGTTCATCTTGTATTATCTAAATTTATGTACATACCTATAGGTGATTGGTCTTCTGCTTCAATTTCGGTTTCAACGTCTTCATCGACATTATGAGACAAATCTATTTATGTTTTTTGAAAACCATCAAATCGTAATTACAATCAATTATATTAAACAATATTTTAAATTTGAATTCTATACTTTTAATATAGACAATATGTGCATGCATACCTAGTTGTACTTCTTCTTGTTGAAGAACTCTATTTACATTATCATCATTTCATTCTTCAATATTCAAACGTTCTCATTTATTTCTCCAATACTGCTCTTTCCTTTGATCGTTGGGGTGAGTTTCATCTCGAGTGCGATCAAATTTTCTCTTGTGCAAACTTTTGTTTCCCATGAGTATAGTTATCTATAAAAGTTATGTTCAACAAAGACTTCACCTTGAAAAAATTCTCAACATTTATCTTTAAACATATAAATTGTTATTCCAATAAAAACTTGAACAAACATCAATTACCTTATTCAACAAAAACGAAAAAGATGATTCGAAACATTGTTTAGGTGCTCTAGAAAACCATGAAACGAGCGATGAATTGTGTTAAATGTGGTTGTACGAAATGTTATTTATACAATTTGGTGCGAAATGAAACGAGACATGTCCTTTAATTTTTTTCGGCCGATGGAATTCGCTCAACCATCGTTCGGCCGAAACAAGGTTTTTCGGCCGAAAACCTTGGAAACCGTTTAATTTTGATGGATTCCGTTAGCATTTAGTTTTTCAGCCAAACGATTATATTTTTGGACAAAATATTCTTTCGGTCGAAAACTAGAAATTGGGACTATATCCAGAAACCAGAGAATTCCCCCAAGCTTACCTAAACTTTGGAGGTTGTAGACTCCTGCAAATACTCAAAATTTGGTTTCGAAAATGTCACCAACATTTGAAAAATTGAATCTACTTTTAATTCCTATAATTTGTTTTCATTTTCATTGTTTTTATCTAATTTTATTTATTTTAAAAAAAAATCACTCGATAATATTTTTCAGCATACATTATGATTCACTAAAATGAAATATTTGTATCTCTAAAAATACATAATGAAAAATTGAAAAAAATTTAATTCATAATCCTTAAACTGTTCTTTTCAAAAGAGTATTTTTAGATTTTACTTTTAAGTAAAAATTAAGATAGATACAAGGTGGGGAAAAACATGTCTTTGAAATTTGCAATGTTTTCAACTTGGTGAACTTAAAAAATTTCTAGAAATTATAATATCCATCCATTAGATTCAAAATTATAGTCATATAAAATAGAGTCTCAGTAGATTGTTGGAGTATATTTCATTTGTTAAAAACAAAAGTTTAATAATAGATACATTGTTGGGGGGAAAATAACTCATTATCATTCCTTTCATATTTAAGGAACATATTGTTAAACAATTGTCAAATTGACATATCAAAACTTAATAAAACAAATTTGAAAAATAGTCATTGGAAAGCTAACAAAATTCTTTACAAGTTTTGTTTTTATTGTAAAGTGAAATTCTAAATAAATAAAAAAAGTTTTGTATGCCGGAAGTTGAATAGCTTGTGAAAATATAGTTTTTTTTTTCATAAAACAAGCAAAATAGACACCCATCTTCATGATTTCACCCATTTATTTCTAGAGAGGAAAATGTGGCGTCCTCGTTACGACAACAACTCTTTAACAGGTGCCAATTTTTTTTTTTTTTTTGCTTAAGCTGTGTGCGCGTGTGTAAAAAGGAACATACACACTTGACTCTACGTCGCCACCCGACGACTAACAAGACGCAACCACGATAATCACAACAAGAAGACATAAGGCACACAACAAGTAACTACAAGCATTAAATGACCATAGACATAAGGTGCACAATAAGTAACTGCAAGCATTAAACGACATACTGTGTTATGTACAGTACAAACATAGATGGAAGAATCTGTAGTAGTAGATTTTACTATTTCTACACAGGAAAGCAGAGCATTTAATCTTAGTTCTCTACTCCGGAGAGAGAGAATGTCAGATAGGCTCTTGGCCGACTGCTCAGGAAGAAACTAGTAATCTCTGTTAGGAGGTCATAGTGGTGGGAACTCTGGCTTTAAAGAGCCCGAGATTACTGATACGACCTTAGAGGTGTGTCACAAGAGTGGAAACCCTACCTTTAAAGGGACTAAGACTCTTGATACAACACTAGATTCTTTACACAAAAAATAATTCACACACATAGACTTATATACAAAGTGACTAGCTTTATCAAATCGAAGAGTCTGATATCGTACAACTGTGAGTTTGGACAATTCCAATTATAGTACTAACCCTGAAATTAATAAATCAATCTCAATACATCCTCTATTGTACGTATACCATAAAATTACCATCACATTATCTTAACAACCTCACATCTTATGTTATAAAAACCTTGCAACTAAAACATCAATCACCAATCACATTACTCCTTGTATGCTACCAATGAAATGAAGTTACAATAACTTTACTATAAAATAAATCAACATTACATTTATATTACCATAACCTTGCCAATGAATTAATAATTAAAATAAATCATTACCGTAGCATTTAACATGAAGCATTACATTACATGATTCTTCCATTGCGTGCAAGTCTCATTCATCAGGAAACATGCCATTCAATTCTTAAATAATCATGGGCACGAGAACAAGTAAGTTTAAGCCATCATTAGAAATAACTATATAAAAACGAAATATCTAGATCCACCAAATACTACCTAAATACTCAATGCGTAAAAACTAATCTATGTCAATCATTTACTGCATACTAACCATTGCTCAAATAGCGATAACTAAAACCATCGGTATTGCATCCAGAAGGCCATAAGGTGCCATCTAAAACAACACTAAATATACATCAATAAGCCAGTCGAACTTTGCCAAGGTTAACATGTAAGTAACATCAACAAATTTCCACTGACCCAACTAGATATACTCTAGCATGTAAAGTTATTTTACACATCTATCAAATTTGTATTTCCGGAATGACAAATAAATTTGCAGTGCCCAATCTAGTTTTCATAATACTATAAATCATACGACGAACAAGGGAATTCAAATCTAAATTCAACTGACACAACAATCATAACGATTTCAACTTGGATTAGTAGAAATTTGATAGTGGATCATAAGAAATTAAATATTTAATTAAAACAATGCATTTTTGTTGTGACTACTTATGCAATGATTCAATAATACAAATCCAAATGGTATAATAGTTTGGATGAGACTCATCAAGTCAACTCCTGATTTTCCAAACTTCACTGATGGTAGATTCTAAATATCATACGAAAATCTAAACTTAAGAATTGACAAAATTGACAGCATTCAATGAATAACAGAAAGCAGGGTCTCTACATGTTGATTAGCAACAAATCATAGCAATTATGATATCTGACTTTGCAAAAATATAAGGCAACGGATAAGTAAACTTCTGATCTCTAAATTTATAAACAATTTGGCAGCGAACACTTGAATTTTCTGAATTTTGGGTTGTAATTTAAAATGGCAGTGAATGCATATCCTTTCTAATTTCTGAGTTGTAATTTTAAATGGCAGTGAATGCAAATCCTTTCTGATTTCTGAGTTGTAATTTAAAATGGCAGTGAATGCAAATCCTTTCTGATTTCTAAGTTGTAATATAAAATGGCAGTGAATGCAAGCGCCCATAGAATCTATAAACACCCACAGTCATCTAAAAATGCCCACATCATTATAAAAACGCCCACAGAAATTATAAACGCCCACATAAATATAAAAACACCCACAGAAGGTTATAAACACCCACAACAATGTAAAAACGCCCACGACAAAGGTAAAAACGCCCACAGAAGTTTATAAACGCCCACAGTAATGTAAAAGCGCCCCCGACAATGTAAAAATGCCCACAACAAAGGTAAAATCGCCCACAAAAGTTTATAAACGCCCACAACAATGTAAAAACACCCCTGGCAATGTAAAAACACCCACGGCAAAGGTAAAAACGCCCACAAAAGTTTATAAATGCCCACAGCAATGTAAAAACACCCTCGGCAATGTAAAAACGCCCACGGCAAAAGTAAAAACGCCCACAAAAGTTTATAAATGCCCACAACAATGTAAAAACGCCCCCGGCAATGTAAAGACGCCCACGGCAAAGGTAAAATCGCCCACAGAAGTTTATAAATGCCCATAGCAATGTAAAAACACCCCCAACAATGTAAAAACGCCCACAACAAAGGCAAAAGCGCTCATAGAAGTTTATAAATGCCCACAACAATGTAAAAACACCCCCTAGTCATATATATGGACAGCCAAAAACCTCATTGTCCCAAGCGACATGCAACAACAGAGTAAGAAGAAATATTTTATAACTGTACCACAATTGCAATCACCGAAGAACAAGGCAAGAAAACCAATCGATCCAACGAGTATCCAAGCAGATTGAAGTTAAGTATTTTTCATCTCACAATGCCAATACAAAAATGTTGATAATAATAAGAGAGGGCCAAGGTCCTAATACCTTCTATCATGTAAAATGAAAAACATATTGTTGCCTTAACTCCCGCCTCGAACGATGACCGCACACACCATACTGCTCCTGCTTCGTGCCGCTCCCCTCATCGATCGTCGAGACTACACCGGTACCTCCCAGCCAATCGCTAGGGGTACCCTGCTTCCCCCTTAGCCCCCCGAGCCACAAAGGGGCCACACACAATCCAGATGGTCCGTCTAGCTTCCCAGCTCGCCTCGCAAGGCCGAGCTACCACTCCTATCCAAGCTGGAAAATCCCAACTCTCCACAAGTAATCAGTCAAGTCACAATTCTGGTAGTGTAACGTTACGCTAACAGCCGATCCCTTTCTTCCTCATCTCCCTTTTCTTTTATAGAGTTTTGAGACCCACCAACTTTCCCTAATTCACAATTTAAATTAAGTTTCAATAAAATATTCTAAATATTCTCCATCGCACAAGTGTCATCCATCCCCCTCTTTTCTCCAATAAATATTTTCTTTAAATTTATTAATTGTCTCAAATCCCTCACCCACCTAGAGTCGCTCCTAAATTTACTCCTAGGTGTTCCTAGATCCCCTTACATGTTTTAAATACTTTCCCTAAAAATGATGTTACTAAATTAGCTCAAATTAGCAAGTTCTTAATTGTAGATTCCTTACTATGTTGACGTTGCTTTTTACCATAAGTTCCCATCTTTCCTTTATTAAGTTTCCTCCATTACTTAGTTTCCTAATTCTTATTATTCCCTTCTTTCCCCTTTTTATTAAAGCCAAAATGACAGTTGTGTTATTAAATCTTTCCCTTTTATTATTAATTTAATATCTTTGTACTTTCACAAGTTAATAAATAATTACTTCTTTGAAATTTTTAAATCCATTATTTTTAATTAAATTCTCACTCTCTTCATTTACCCCAAGAATTTTATGAAGACTAAACTATTACGTAAGTGGGTTTTTGGTTAAATTTTAGTTTTTATTTTTAGGGTCTTTTTCTTAAGGTTAGACTAAAATTTTCCCCTAGAGAAGTTTTAGACTTAGGACTTATATTCTGAACTAGGTGACACTTGGTTAGGGAAGTTGTTTAATGATTTCTTAAGGCGTTAATGTCTTAGGGCCATCTAGGTTTGTTTCTTCATCATCATCAACACGATGTGCCCTTCAGGATGCACTACATGCTCCAAGGGTGCCACTTGCCTCATTCGTTTCTTTTGTGCGACGTGCCCTTCAGGATGCACCACATGCTCCAAGGGTGCCACTTGCTAACTTATGTTTCTTTTGCGCGATGTGCCCTTCAAGATGCACCACGTGCTCCAAGGGTGCCACTCGCCAACTTGACTGATTGGTAAACATCTATAACCCTTGGATTCAACACTCCGCCAGGTGAACTTGTGGGAGACTAAGGGCTCTAAGGAATAAGGCCCCTGCCTTATTGCACGCCCCTTAGAATCATCGTGAGTGACTCTCACAGTCTTCCCCCATAGCATCGTGGATTCCTCTCGAACTAGGTAATCGTTAACCTACAGTTCAAGCCACGACAGGAGTGCTAGTAGGTTGTGGCAGGGCTATTGTCCACACCTCTCCCTCAACCTCTCTGGAAATCGTGTGTGACCCCTTTACTCCATATGTGAGTCTGGTCAGCAAGTTATCGTCAGCCTGCATCATCAACAATCATGTCAGAACATATCAACATCATATCATCAAATCAATGAAATATCACAGTAAATAAATCAACCCAAATAGCACACTCCCTGACTCAATCCGGAGTCCAAGGGGTTCCACTGATGCCTCTGCATCCTCAAGGTCCAAAACCCTACACACTCAATAAAACTGAGTCAAAAGCACCTGTCTACGTCAAAGCAGTAAAACATCATGTCATTTATCATAACGCATCATAATCAAGGATAAATGTTTTAACATCATAAAAGTCCATATCACTTGCGAGCAAGTGTCCTCAAAGAATAAGTTTTCTCAGTGCACTAGAGCGAGATGTTACATACACCCCCTCTTGGTCTAAACTTCGTCCCAAAGTTTCTCAGTATAAATGCTGAAATAAAAATACCACAGTATCGTAAGTCTATCTATCAAACAAAAATGGGATCTGCTGGCGCATATCATATGCATCCTCCTAGGTCACCGAGTGCGGACTATAACTATCCCACTGTACCTTGACCTGATCTATCGTTCGATGTCGTAACTGTCGAACGCGATGATCTAAGGAACTTATGTCAATCACGTGTGTAGGATCACTAATATAATGTCTCGAAATAGATACATGAAAAACATCGTGCATACGCCTCAAAGAATCAGGCAAGTCTAGTCGATACGCCACGGGACCCTTTCTCTCCACAATCTCGAAAGGTCCCATGAACCTAGGAGAGAGTTTAGCTCCCTTTCCAAACTTGATCGAACTCTTATGCAGTTTAACCTGCAAGAATACTCGATCGACGACCTCGTGCCCATCGGCATAACTCTTCTGTCGATCCTGCGCTTCTTTAATCCTTTGTCTTATGGTTCGCATTTTCTCTTCCATTTCTTGGATCACTTCTGGTCCCACCAAGACCCTATCCTCAAGCCAATCCCAACTCAAGGGCGTCTGACACGTTCACCCATAAATAAACTCAAAAGGCACCATCTTAATGGTGCTCTGGTAACTGTTGTTGTAAGCGAACTCTACTAGAGGCAAGAATTCCTCCCAGCGCTTTTGTTGGTCAATCACATACATGCGCAACATGTCTTCCAAGGTTTGGTTCATTCGTTTGGTCTATCCGTTAGTCTCTGGGTGATACGTAGTACTAAAATTAAGTTGGGTTCCCAAGACCTCTTGGAAACTCGTCCAAAATCGTCCAGTAAACACTAATCCTCGATCGGATATAATCTTCTTAGGCATGCCATGCAGCCTCACAATCTCACTGATGAAAACTCTCGCTATGTCAGGTGTATGATACGTCATACACACAGGAATAAAGTGAGCAATCTTTTTCAGAGTGTCTACTACTACAAAAATCGAGTCATGCCTCCTTGCCTTCAGTGGCAATCCAACAATAAAATCCATCGAAATAATTTCCCATTTCAATTCCAAAATGGCATGTGGTTGAAGTAATCCTGCTTGGTGTCTATGTTCAGCCTTTACCTGCTGACACTCTAGACATCTAGCCACAAAGATGACTATGTCGGCCTTCATTCCCTTCCATAAGAATAAGGGTTTAAGGTCTTCCCTCATCTTCGTGACTCCTAGGTGAGCCATGTAAACTTCTCTATGAGCCTCGCTCAGGATCAACATCCTCAACTCGTCGTATGGTGGCATGTAAATATGACCTCTAAACCTCAATAACCCATCATGATCAAAAGAAAATCCCTCATATCGTGGTACCATCATTATGTCTTGTCCGAAAAAACCCTCGACCTCTATGTACCATTCATCGTCACGCTATAAAGTGAGAATTTTCTCACGTAAGTTCGTCTGAAGAGGCAACACCGAGAATATGTGTGGTCTTCGACTCAAAGCATCAGCCACTCAGTTCACTGTTCCCTTTATGTAAGTAATCTCGAAGTCGTACTCGCTAAGCAATTCCGACCAACATCGTTGTCACGCTTTTAGGTCGCTTTGCGTAAAAATGTGTTGTAGTCCACAATGATCAGTCCTTAATTCAAATTTTCATCCAACAAGGTAGTGTCTCCAAACCTTCAAAACATATACGATGGCTAATAACTCCAAATCGTGCGTCACGTAGTTCTTCTCATGCCTTCTCAGTTTCCTCGAAATGTAAGCAATCACTCATCCATCTTGCATCAAGACTCCGCCTAAACCTTCCTTGGATGCGTCAGTGCATACCAAGAAGTCTGCGTCCATGTCAGGGACCTTTAGTATCGATGCTGTGGTCAACAACTCTTTAAGCCTTCGAAATGCTTTTGCGCATTTCTTAGTCCAAACAAACTTCTTGTTTTTCTTCTGCAATTCTGTGATTGGATTTGCTATCTTCGAAAATCCCTCGACAAACCGTCGATAGTATCCTGCTAAACCAATAAAACTACGCACTTCTTTGACAGTCGTCGAGGCAGGCCATTCCATAATAGACTCAACCTTGGCTGGATCCACGGAAATACCTTCGCCAGAGATGACATGCCCTAAGTAGTGAATCCTCGATTGATAAAAAGAGCATTTGGACAACTTCCCATACAATTTGTGCTCTCGTAGACACTGTAGTACCAACCACAAGTGCTCATCATGCTCCTCCATCGTCCGAGAGTAGATCAAGATATCGTCAATGAATACTTGGACGAACTTGTCCCAGTACTCTCGGAACACCTTGTTCATCAAACTCATGAATACCCCTGGGGCGTTTGTCAGTCCAAATGGTAAAATAGTAAACTCGTAATTTCCAAATCTAATCTTAAAGGCGGTGTTAGGGACGTCATCCTCCTTGATCCGCAACTAGTGATACCCTGATCACAAATTGATCTTGGAGAACACCGTCTCACCCTTCATTTGATCGAACAGATCATCAATTCTTGGTAAGGGATACTGATTCTTGATCATAGCCTTGTTCAGTTGATGGTAGTCAATGCAAAGCCTCCATGATCCGTCCTTCTTTCATATGAAGATAACTGGTGCACCCCATGGTGACACACTAGGGCGTATCAGTCCCAGGTCCAACAACTCCTTCAGTTGCATTTTCAGCTCTTGCAACACCAGGGTCGACATCCGATTAGGCGCTCTTGATATTGGTTCGGTCCCTGGTTTCAGGTCTATGGTAAACTCCAGTTCCCTTTCCAGTGGCATCCCATGAAACTCCTCTAGAAATATGTCCGCAAACTCCTTCACCACTGGAAGGTGTTCTAGACCTTCCTCTACTCCCTTTTCGTTTAGCGCGAGGATCGCATAAATCTTGCACCCCTTGTGCATGCTCTTCCATAACTCTAAGGAAGAGATGAACCTCAGGGATACTCCCTGGTTTCGTCCTACAATCACACGTTTCTGTCCTTCATCATCGACCAAGCTCAACCATTTCGTCTTATAGTTGAGTATCGCCTCATGCAATTCCAACCAATCCATACCAATCACGACGTCGTAAGATCCTAATATTGTGATGTATAAGTTGACCCTTGTGACAAACTCTCCCAGGTTAAGGGAATAGCCCGTAACCTTTCCTCCAACCTTCTGTTTGGCTCCTGAAGCCATCTCTATGAAGCTAAACTCGTCCTGTTTGACTGCCTTTACCTTAATCCTTTTTAGCATTGCACCAGAAATGAAACTCTCAGTAGCACCTGGGTCTATCAAAATACTAAGGGTCTGGTCAACGACAATACCTATCATCTCGAGCACAGTCGACTGGTGCTCTGCCTGGCGGTTATTCACCACCGCATGAATCCGATGAGGCTTTCCCATATCTCCCACGGTAGTGGGTCCAGCTGATCCGGACACTCTGGTCCTCTCCACAGGACAGTTGCGCTGATAGTGTGGCTCCCCACATGTCCAACAGCCCTTCTTTGGACCAGTAGTCCTGGTACTCGAAGTAGAAGATGACGACCAACCAGCCTAGAACCTAGGTCTATTCTGTTGAACAGGCCTAAATTGCTACTGCTGCGAGCGACGCTACTGCTGATGTTGTGGTCCCCGATAAGGTTCCTACTGCTAAGGCGACGATCGTTGGATTGTAGTGAAAGTGGATCCTCTCTGGAAGCCACGAAATCCCGACATATGTCTTGCTGGTGTCTGATGTTGCAGTGTACCATATGAATCCTGCCCTACTGGTCTCGCTGGAGTCCTGGTTTGACCCCCACTGATAAGCTCCTCCTCTGCTATGAGGGCCTTTTGGACAGTGTCGTGCAAGGTTTGAGGCATCAAGATCCTAACCTTTGCACGCAGGCTACCGTTAAGGCCAAACACGAACCGGTTGACCTTGAGCTTCTCAGTGTTAAAGTGCGGAGCATAACAAAGCATCTCCATAAAACATGCCTCGTACTCGGGCACCGTACGACCTCCCTGTCGTAATGCGTTGAACTCATTGAGGTGACGCTCAATGAATTCCTCTAAAAGGTACCTCTCTCAGAACCATTCGTCGAACAGTTCCCATGACACGTCTTCAACAACCATGTTCAACTGCGGCAGGAGTGTCTTCCACCATAGAAGAGCGCTCCCCTTCAGTTAAAAGACCGCCATGCAGACCTTCATGTTGTAGGTATAATCGCGAAGTGCGAAGCACATCGCCATATTCTCCAACCATGCCTCCGCGGTGGCGCCATCCGGGGCACCAAAGAACTCGGGAAATTTAAATTTCTCGAGTTCACGGTGAATGCTACCTGTAACGGTCGGTGCGCACAATAGAACCTCAGTGGGTGCCGACGCCCTGGCCTCGTCTGTCCAATCGGCTAATCAATGCCTCGGACATGTGCTAAAAAGATCTCATCATACCAACAACATCGCCAATTGCTATCTGCTCCTATCCGAGAACCTGCTCGCCTCCCTGGGGGTTAGACCCCTCAGGCATGGATGCTACTGGAGGCATCACGCCTCCTCCCCTAGCACCCCGTCGTCTGCCTCCACAGCGTCCTCTAACCATGATTACCTGCACGCACATAATCAACTTGATCAACAACAGTATAATCAAATCAAATCATGTCATGGAAGCCGTAGTGAATCCCAGGTCACGGGTCAAATCGACTCTGATACCATATGTGGCGTCCTCCTCGTTACGACAACAACTCTTTAACAGGTGCCATTTTTTTTTTTTTTTTGTTTAAGGTGTGTGCGCACGTGTAAAAAGGAACAGACACACTTGAATCTACGTCACCACCCAATGACTAACAAGACGCAACCACGATGATCACAACAAGAAGACATAAGGTGCACAACAAGTAACTGCAAGCATTAAATGACCATAGACATAAGGCGCACAACAAGTGACTGCAAGCATTAAACGACATACTGTGTTATGTATAGTACGAACACAGATGGAAGAATCCATAGTAGTAGATTTTACTATTTCTGCACAGGAAAGCAGGGCATTTAATCTTAGTTCTCTACTCCAGAGAGAGAGAATGTCAGATAGGCTCTTAGCCGACTGCTCAGGTTGAAACTAGTAATCTCTATCAGGAGGTCGCAGTGGTGGGAACTCTGGCTTTAAAGAGCTCGAGACTACTGATACGACCTTAGAGGTGTGTCGCAAGAGTGGAAACCCTGCCTTTAAAGGGCCCGAGACTCTTGATACAACACTGGATTCTTTACACAAAAAATAATTCACACACACAAACTTATATACAGAGCAACTAGATTTATCAAATCAAAGAGTCTGATATCGTACAACTGTGATTTTGGACAATTCCAATTATAGTACTAACCCTGAAATTAATTAATCAATCTCAATACATCATGTATGTTACGTATACCATAAAATTACCATCACATTATCTTAACAACCTCACATCTTATGTTATAAAAACCTTGCAACTAAAACATCAATCACCAATCACATTACTCCTTGTATGCTACCAATGAAATGAAGTTACAATAACTTTACTATAAAATAAATCAACATTACATTTATATTACCATAACCTTGCCAATGAATTAATAATAAAAAGAAATCATTATCGTAGCATTTAACATGAAGCATTACATTACATGATTCTTCCATTGCGTGCATGTCTCATTCATCAGGCAACATGTCATTCAATTCTTAAATAATCATGGGCACGAGAACAAGTAAGTTTAAGCCATCATTAGAAATAACTATATAAAAACGAAATATCTAGATCCACCAACTACTACCTAAATCCTCAATGCGTAAAAACTAATCTATGTCAATCATTTACTGCATACTAACCATTGCTCAAGTAGCGATAACTAAAACCATTGGTATTGCATCCATAAGGCCATAAGGTGCCATCTAAAACAACACTAAATATACATCAATAAGCCAGTCGAACTTTGCCAAGGTTAACATGTAAGTAACATCAACAAATTTCCACTGACCCCACTAGATATACTCTAGCATGCAAAGTTATTTTACACATCTATCAAATTTGTATTTCTGGAATGACAAATAAATTTGCAGTGCCCAATCTAGTTTTCATAATACTATAAATCATATGATGAACAAGGGAATTCAAATCTAAATTCAACTGACACAACAATTATAATGATTTCAACTTGGATTATGATGCAACCTTCCTCGCTCCTCGGAGAACGATCGCTATCACCAGGACCTTCTCTGATCTTGGCCGCGAAGAGCATGAATTCTCTTCTAGTTCCCTCTCGGGGAATTCTGTACCCACAGAAATTCCTTACTGATCTCCCTTATCAAATCGGGAAATCAGAATTCACAGTTTCGCGAATTCTGTGGTCGCGTGATTCTCACCTCGCAATTCCCCGAAGTCCGATGCGAGTCAACGTTGACTCCCCTCCGCTATCGGAACTTCTCCCTTTCAGGAAATCGCTATTCACGACATCGATGAACTGAATTTGCAACCTCCGAACCCCGATGGCCGATTTTCCGAGACACGTGTGGACTCACCCCTCCACCTTATACCTTCCTGTCGGGACTTCAAAACTCGCGGGATCGCGAGTCCTGACGTTGATGAACTCGATATTTAACCTTCCTCGATCCCCCGATATAATGTCACCTGTACTCCACTAGTAGCCGGGGTCCCACACTGCCATGTCACGTCGGGATTTCACGGATCGCGAATTCGTGATGCAAGTGTTCCCTCTCGTCGAGAACCCCGATTCTTCGAACCCCGAGATACTTGGATTTGCTGACATGTGTTCCCATGATCAACGGCTCAGAGCTTATCGGAGTATCGCTCTTTGCGATATCGCTACTCCTACTCCAGTAACTTAGCGCTCCAACTCGCGATATGCCGATATGCGATGTTGTGTGTGATCTAACGGTCCCTGTGACCCCAGATCGACGGCTCCCCTTCCTCCCGGGTTTCGAACCTCTAAGCGCTCGCACTATAATCTCCGTGCACCTTTGCAGGATCCAACGACCCTCGGGTACTCGCGAAATCTCTCCAGGGGATTTTGACTGTCCAACTTCCCTGGCAATTTCCTACAAAATGAATTCAAACGCTCCCTCCGTGAGAGCTTGTTCGACCGCTCCAAAATCTGTGGAACTTCTCTCGAGCTTTTCACAGCACTCTGCACTTCTTCCGGAGGGAACTGCAGGACTATCCCTCCTGAGCTTATCTTCGCTTCACCAATCCTTATGAAGACTTGTTGCACGCACTCCTTGCGGCAGATCTTCGAACACGACTAAGTGTTGAAGCTTCCTCGATTCTGTGCACTCACCTGCAACAGAAATCTTCCACTCCCTTAGCTCCAAATAACAACCCTGAGTCTTCGTCGAGCCTGCGCATACCTTGCACGGCTCTACCAGCTTGCACCAACTTCTGGGTAAATGAGAATAAGGGTTTAACTGTCTAGCCTCATCAACGCACTCTATGCAGATGAATTCGACTACACTCTATGCAGGAATCTCCTGGCTCAGACAGAGAAGCAATTGAAACTTATCCTCTTCTCTCTCATAGACCTCAGTTAAGAACCCTGAAATCACATGCACAACATATTCAAAGTAAATGCATACAAAGAAAACCAACATTCATGAGCACATAGTCAGCACACACAGAGAAACAACACCAAACATGAAATTGAATCAAAAGCTCTCTTCTATTAATTCAATCTGTACATGGGTGTTCTTCACAAGTTCTCTGCCTGCTCTTCTCTTCTCTTGCTCCTGTTTTCTCAATATGTTACAATGTACAAAGGAGGGTGTCTATATCCTGTTTCCCTCTCGAATTCTACAACTGTCAAATCTACAATCAATTCCTATCTAACAGCATTAATTTTATTAAATGCCTTCCTATCTACTAAGGACGAGAGCTTAAAGGCTCAAGGTCCCCTTTACAATACAAGTGCGCTTCTTTATGAATGCCTTCACTAAAGAGCGGCGCAACAACTTCCAAAGCATTTCAAAATTTGTAGGCGTTGTCCAGCTGTCTTTTCTGCTCGATGTGCTGGCTCGCTTGATGAGTTGTAGATGCTCCTGCATCATACTCCTCGGCTTGGAAATTTTCATGGGCTCCTGTCCATGAGCTCCTGCACGGTGTGTCCATGCTTTTGTATCATTGGTTCTATCTCCCAGCTGACATCGTCCACTGGGTGATTTTTCCATTTCACTAGGTACTCGAAGTACTGCTTCCGCCTGGTTTTCTTTCCCACTCGCTTGTCCAGTATACACTCCATCTGTGGCTTCTCTGCAACTGGCATCTACTTCTGCCACTGGACCACTGGTTCCTCAGTTCCAGTTTCTACTTCTCCAACCCTGTATGGGTATAAATCCGAAATATTGAATATCAGAGATATCCCGATGCCATCCGGCAACTCAAGCTCGTATGCATTCTCTCCGAATTTCTTCAGGACTTTGCATGGTCTGATTTTTTTCATCTTGAGATTGTTATATGTTTCCCTTGGGAACCTTTCCTTCCTCAGGTGTGCCAGAACCATATCACCAACTTCAAACTGAAGTTTTCTTCACTGTTGGTCTGCTGTACGCTTGTATTCCTGATTTGATTTCATCATTTGCTTCTTCACCTGACTGTGAAGTTCCTGCATCGCCTTAGTGAACTCTTCAGCACTAGCACTGCTAGTTGCAGCCTGTTCTGACTCCCTGAGTTCAGAAACTCCCCTTGGCTGTATCCCATACAAAATCTGGAATGGGCTTTTTCCTGTACTCCGATTCACAGAATCGTTGTACACGAACTCTGCCTGTGGTAATATCTGGTCCCAACTGCTGTGGTGCTCCATCACCAAGCTTCTCAATAGATCCCCCAGACTTCTATTCACTACCTCTATCTGCCCATCCGTCTGTGGATGATATGCTAAACTAAATGCCAAATTAGTTCCCAGCTTCTTCCATAGCATCCTCCAAAAATGACCTATGAATTTAGTATCCCTGTCCGAGACTATGCTTCTCGGCAATCCATGAAATCTAACAACCTCTTTGAAAAACAAGTTTGTGATGTGGGTCGCATCACTGGTCTTCTGACATGGAATAAAATGTGCCATCTTCGAAAACCTGTCCACCACCACAAAGATGGAATCAACTCCTCTTTGCGTCCTCGGCAAACCCAATACAAAATCCATGCTAATCGCTTCCCATGGTCTCTCGGGTATGGGCAATGGCTGATAAAAACCTGTGTTCTGCTTTCGGCCCTTCGAATGTTGACATATTCGACACTTGTCAACAAACCTCTTGACATCTTCTCGCATGCCCGGCCAAAAATATGATTCTCTCATCTTGGCGAATGTTTTGTCATGTCCAAAATGACCTGTTAAGCCTCCACTATGTTTCTCTTTCAACAAGTTCTCCCTCATGGAGCAATCTGGAATACATAGTTGCTTGCCTCTGAATAGCAATCCCTCCTGGATCATGTAATCTATCCAGGGACTCCGATCTCTGAGAACTGGATTCTCAGCTGCCTCGTATGCTTCTCCGAAGTTTGTATCTCCTGCATACATGTCCTTCAGATTTTCAAAACCCAATGTCTTGACTCTGAACTCCTACAACAGCAAACATTTCCTGCTCAAATCATCAACCACTTTGTTAGCAGTTCCTGAAATGTGTTTGATCACAAATGTAAAATTTTGCATATACTCCACCCATTTTGCATGCTTCTGGTTCAACTTCTCCTGTTGACTCACAAACTGCAATGCATGATTATCGCTGTACAGAACAAATTCCTTGGGTATCAAGTAATGTCTCCACTTCTTTAATGCCTGTATGATGGCATAAAACTCTTTATCATATGTGGAGTATTTCATCTTTGCGTCATCCAGCTTCTCGTTGAAATAGGCAACTGGCCTATCCTCTTGACTCAAGACCCCTCCTATAGCATATCCGCTCGCATCACATTTCACCTGAAATGTCTTCTGAAAGTCCAGCAACACCAGAATTGGTTGCTCAGTGATCTTCTGCTTCAACAGATTGAAGCTCTTTTCAGCCTCTGCTGTCCAGTGAAAAACTTTATGTCACTTCTTCACTGTGTCCATCATCGCAGCACTAATTCCACTGAAATTCTGAATGAATTTACTGTAGAAACTAGCCAAACCATGGAAACTTCTCACCTTGAAAGCATTTCTCAGTGATGGCCAATTCTTGATCACTTCCACCATCTCAGGATCCATTTTCAACTCATTAGCCGAAATAACAAAACCCAAATAAATGAGCTCTATTTTCATGAAGGAACACTTCTTCATGTTGACCAATAGCTTCTCCTGCTGCAGTCTCCTCATCACAATAGCCAAATGATTCAAATGTTCAGCCTTTGTCTTACTGAAAATCAATATGTCGTCCAGGTATACGACAACAAATTTCCCGATGAATTCCCTCAGGACTTCATTCATCAGCCTCATGAATGTGCTTGGTGCATTTGTCAAACCAAACGGCATGACCAACCATTCGTACAAACCTTCGTTTGTTTTGAATGTTGTCTTCCATTCATCACCTTCTCTCATGCGAATCTGATGGTATCCGCTCTTCAGATCAATCTTCAAAAAATAATTTGCCCCACTCAGGAAATCCATCAGATCATCCATTCTCGGCAGTGGAAATCTATACCTGATGGTGATTTTGTTGATCACTCTGTAGTCAGTGCACATTCTCTAGCCTCCATCCTTCTTTGGACTCAGTACTATCGGAACAACACACGGACTTAGACTCTCTCTAACCAGTCCTTTGTCCAACAGATCCTGTACCTGCCTTTTGAATTCCTCATTCTCCTGTGGCGTCAACCTGTACGCAGCCTTGTTCGGTAAACTTGCTCCAGGTATGAGGTCAATATGGTGACTCACACTCCTCACCAGTGGCAACGAACACGGTAGTTCGTCCATGATAATATCAGCGAACTCTCCCAGCATTTCCTGAATCTCATCTGGCAAGTCATCCACTCTTGTGCTAGTCAGGACAATTCTCGGTTTCCTGACCACAAAGAATTGTGGATCTTCTTTCTTCTCCATCTCCGTGAGAAGCTCCTTCCCACTCATGAGGAGTATGGTACTGCTTACCTCTGGTTTCACTTACTTATCCCTTATCAGAAGCAATTTATGGGTCATCCCATCCTTCTCTAAGGTGTATGTGTTCATCCTCCCGTCATGAACAACATTTTGGTCATACTGCCATGGTCTCCCCAATAATACATGACACACATCCATGGGAATAACATCACACAAGATTTTATCATTATATCCACCTATTTTGAATTCAACCAAGCATTGTTTGGTGACACTCACCTGATCTCCCTTCTACAGCCATGATACTTTATATGGACTCGGGTGATTACTCATCTCCAGCTCCAGTTTTTCCACCATCTCGGTCGAAACGAGATTGTCTGTGCTTCCATTGTCCACTATGACCTTGCATTTCCAGCCCTTGGTCTTGCACATGGTCCTGAACAGTCTGGTTCTCTAAGCTATGTCCTCTACCTCTTTCTCAGGTTTCAAAAGAACTTTGTGCACTATCAGTGACTTTCCACTCCCAGTGTCTTCATTCTCAACATCACGCCTCTGCGCCTTAGCAACGTGAGCTTCTCCTCTGTCTGGTTTCCTGTATGGACAATCAACTGCCTTGTGTCCATCTTTACCACATGTGAAACATGTGATGATTCCTCCTCTTCCTCTGCCTCGACCTCTAGAACGAGGAAGAATATTCGCATCAGCGTAATCTCCTCGCTGATCATTCAGTTGCCTTCTCGGCTCAACATATGGCTGCCTCTGTGAGGTTCCGCCTCTCTCAATCTTACCCTGAGGTTTCTTCCATTCCTCTTTGGGCTTCTGGTATTTATCTTGGGCAACTGCCTTGCCTTTGGGCTGACTTCTGCCTCGCCCTCACTGACCTTGCTTTCGGCTCAGCTTCTCCTTGGATTTCAGAGCCAATTGGTAAGCATCTTCCACCGTTCTGATGGTTAGCATGCTTAACTCATCCTGAATGTCATACCTTAGACCATTCAAGTATCTCGCCACCTTATCATCATCGCTCTCTCGATGACCGGCTCGGATGTTGAGTCTGTAAAACTCTTCGGTGTACTCCTTCACCGTCATCAACTTCTGTCTCAGGTTTTGCATCTACTTGAACAGAGTGATCTGATAATCTCCAGGGATGAATTTCGCTTTCATCTTCGTGATCATCCTGTCCCAGCTTTTAATCTTCTGTTTTCCCTTGGAACGCCTATCTTCTTGTAGCTCGTTCCACCATAATGTTGCATGTCCCTTCAACTTGGTAACATCATGTCTTACCTTCTTGTCCTCTTCGATATCCTCATAATCGAAGTAGGTGTCAAGAGCTTGGATCCAGTCCAACAACTCTTCTGCATCCAGGCTTCCCTCGTAAGCTGGAATGTCCATTTTGGTCTTGGAACTTATCCTAGAAATGGCTCTGATCAACCTCTCTATTGATGCGTCCTCTGTTGTGACTTCTTCTTCATGTCCAGCTTCTTCTTCAACCTCGGAATCGCTAAGATCCCCTGTACCAGCTCCGTGTCTCTACACTGTCTTCATCTCCTCAAGCCTTGCTTGAAGATCTCTCATCTGGCGCTCTATATCTAGATTCCCTGCTGGTCTACCTCTTCTTCGTGCATCCCTGTCCTCTCGATCAGGCGATTTCCTTTCTCTCCTAGGCGGCATGATATCTTTGTCTCTACTACAGAAAGCAAAGATATACCCGCTCTGATACCACCCTGACGCAACCTTCCCCGCTCCTCGGAGAATGATCGCTATCACCAGGACCTTCTCTGATCTCAGCCCTGAAGAGCGTGAATGCTCTTCTAATTCCCTCTCAGGGAATTCTCTACCCACAGAAATTCCTTACTGATCTCCCTTATCAAATTGGGAAATCGGAATTCGCGGTTTCATGAATTCTATGGTCGCATGATTCTCACCTCGCAATTCCCCGAAGTCCGATGTGAGTCAACGTTGACTCCCCTCCACTATCGGAACTTCTCCCTTTTGGGAAATCGCTATTTGCGACACCGATGAACTGAATTTCCAACCTCCGAACCCTGATGGCCGATTTTCCAAGACACGTGTGGACTCACCCCTCCACCTTATACCTTCCTGTCGGGACTACGGAACTCGCAGGATCGCGAGTCCTGACGTTGATGAACTCAGGATTTAACCTTCCCTGATCCCCGATATAATGTCACCTGTACTCCACTAACAGTCGGGGTCCCACACTACCACGTCACATCGGGATTTCACGGATCGCAAATCCACGATGCAAGCATTCCCTGTCGTCGAGAACCCTAATTCTCTGAACCCCGAGATACTTGGATTCGCTGACACGTGTTCCCACAATCAATGGCTCAAATCTTATCGAAGTATCGCTCTTTGCGATATCGCTACTCCTTCTCCAGTAACTTAGCGCTCCAACTCGCGATATGCCGATATGCGATGTTGTGTGTGATCTGATGGTCCCTGTGACCCAAGATCGATGGCTCCCCTTCCTCCTGGGTTTCGAACCTCTAAGCGCTCGCACTGTAATCTCTGTGCACCTTTGCAGGATCCAACGGCCCTCGGGTACTCGTGGAATATCTCCAGGGGATTTCGACCGTCCAACTTCCCTGGCGATTTCCTGCAAAATGAATTCAAATGCTCCCTCCATGAGAGCTTGTTCGACCGCTCCGAAATCTGTGGAACTTCTCTCAAGATTTTCACAACACTCTGCACTTCTTCCGGAGTGAACTGCAGGACTATCCCTCCTGAGATTATCTTCGCTTCACCAATCCTTATGAAGACTTGTTGCACGCACTCCGTGTGGTAGATCTTTGAACACGACTAAGTGTTGAAGCTTCCTCGATTTTGCACACTCACCTGTAGCAGAAATCTTCCACTCCCTTAGCTCCGAATCACAACCCTGAGTCTTCGTCGAGCCTGCGCATACCTTGCACGGCTCCATACCTTGCACGGCTCTACCAACTTGCACCAACTTCCGGGTAAATGAGAATAAGGGTTTAACTGTCTAGCCTCATCAACGCACTCTATGCGGATGAATTCAACTACACTCTATGCAGAAATCTCCTGGATCAGACAGAGAAGCAATTGAAACTTATCCTCTTCTCTCTCACAGACCTCAGTTAAGAACCCTGAAATCACATGCACAACATATTCAAAGTAAATGCATACAAAGAAAACCAACATTCATGAGCACATAGTCAGCACACACAGAGAAACAACACCATACATGAAATTGAATCAAAATCTCTCTTCTATTAATTCAATATGTACATGGGTGTTCTTCACAAGTTCTATGCCTGCTCTTCTCTTCTCTTGCTCCTGTTTTCTCAATATGTTACAATGTACAAAGGAGGGTGTCTATATCCCGTTTCCCTCTCGAATTCTACAACTATCAAATCTACAATCAATTCCTATGTAACAACATTAATTTTATTAAATTCCTTCCTATCTACTAAGGACGAGAGCTTAAAGGCTCAAGTTCCCCTTTACAATACAAGTGTGCTTCTTTATGAATGTCTTCACTAAAGAGCAGCGCAACAACTTCCAAAGGATTTCAAAATTTGTAGGCGCTGTTCATCTATCTTTTCTGCTCGATGTGCTGGCTCGCTTGATGAGTTGTAGATGCTCCTACATCAGATTAGTAGAAATTTGATAGTGGATCATAAGAAATTAAATATTTAATTAAAACAATGCATTTTTGTTGTGACTACTTATGCAACGATTCAATAATACAAATCCAAATGGTATAATAGTTTGGATGAGACTCATCAAGTCAACTACGGATTTTCCAAACTTCATTGATGGTAGATTTTAAATATCATACGAAAATCTAAACTTCAGAATTGACAAAATTGACAGCATTCAATGAATAACAAAAAGTAGGGTCTCTACATGTTGATTAGCAACAAATCATAGCAATTATGATATCCGACTTTGCAAAAATATAAGGCAACGGATAAGTAAACTTCTGATCTCTAAATTTATAAACAATTTGGCAGCGAACACTTGAATTTTTTGAATTTTGGGTTGTAATTTAAAATGGCAGTGAATGCATATCCTTTCTGATTTCTGAGTTGTAATTTTAAATGGCAATGAATGAAAATCCTTTCTGATTTCTGAGTTGTAATTTAAAATGGCAGTGAATGCAAATCCTTTCTGATTTCTGAGTTGTAATATAAAATGGCAGTGAATGCAAATGCCCATAGAATCTATAAACGCCCACAGTCATCTAAAAATGCCCACATCATTATAAAAACGCCCACAGAAATTATAAACACCCACATAAATAAAAAAATTCCCATAGAAGGTTATAAAATCCCACAACAATGTAAAAACACCCTCGGCAATGTAAAAACGCCCACGGCAAAGGTAAAAATGCCCACAGAAGTTTATAAACACCCACAGCAATGTAAAAAAGCCCCTGGCAATGTAAAAACACCCACGGCAAAGGTAAAATCACCCATAGAAGTTTATAAATGCCCACAGCAAAGTAAAAACGCCCCTGGCAATGTAAAAACGCCCATGGCAAAGGTAAAAATGCCCACAGAAGTTTATAAACGCCCACAGCAATGTAAAACCCCCCCCGACAATGTAAAAACACCCACGACAAAGGTAAAAACGCCCACAGAAGTTTATAAACGCCCACAGCAATGTAAAAACACCCCCGGCAATGTAAAAACGCCCACGACAAAGGTAAAATCGCCCACAGAAGTTTATAAACGCCCACAGCAATGTAAAAAGGCCCCTGGCAATGTAAAAATGCCCACGGCAAAGGTAAAAATGCCCACGGAAGTTTATAAATGCCCACAACAATGTAAAAACGCCCCCGAGTCATATATACACACAGCCAGAAAACCTCATTGTCCCAACCGACATGCAACACTAGAGTAAGAAGAAATATTTTATAACTGTAACACAATTGCAATCGCTAAAGAACAAGGCAAGAAAACCAATCGATCCAACGAGTATCCAAGCAAATTGAAGCTAAGTATTTTTCATCTCATAATGCCAATACAAAAATGCTGATAACAATAAGAGAGGGCCAAGGTCCTAATACCTTCTATCATGCAAAATGAAAAACATATCATTGCCTTAACTCCCGCCTCGAACGATGACCACATGCTCCGTACCGCTCCTGCTCTGTGCTGCTCCCCTCGCCGACCGTCGAGACTACACCGGTACCTCCCAGCCAATCGCTAGGGGTACTCTGCTTCCCCCTTAGCCCCCCGAGCCGCAAAGGGGCCACACACAATCCAGATGGTTCGTCTAGCTTCCCAGCTCGCCTCGCAAGGCCGATCTACCACTCCTATCCAAGCTGGAAAATCCCAACTCTCCACAAGTAATCAATCAAGTCACAATTCCGGCAGCGTAACGTTATGCTAACAGCCGATCCCTTTCTTCCTCATCTCCCTTTTCTTTTATAGAGTTTTGAGACCCACCAACTTTCCCTAATTCACAATTTAAATTAAGTTTCAATAAAATATTCTAAATATTCTCCATCGCACAAGTGTCGTCCATCCCCCTCTTTTCTCCAATAAATATTTTCTTTAAATTTATTAACTGTCTCAAATCCCTCACCCACCTAGTGTCGCTCCTAAATTTACTCCTAGGTGTTCCTAGATCCCCTTACATGTTTTAAATACTTTCCCTAAAAAGGATGTTACTAAATTAGCTCAAATTAGCAGGTTCTTAATTGAAGATTCCTTACTATGTTGACCTTCCTTTTTACCATAAGTTCCCATCTTTCCTTTATTAGGTTTCCTCCATTACTTAGTTTCCTAATTCTTATTATTCCCTTCTTTCCCCTTTTTATTAAAGCCAAAATGGCAGTTGTGTTATTAAATCTTTCCCTTTTATTATTAATTTAATATCTTTGTACTTTCACAAGTTAATAAATAATTTCTTCTTTGAAATTTTTAAATCCATTATTTTTAATTAAAGTCTTACTCTCTTCATTTACCCCAAGAATTTTATGAAGACTAAACTATTACGTAAGTGGGTTTTTGGTTAAATTTTTATTTTTATTTTTAGGGTCTTTTTCTTAAGCTTAGACTAAAATTTTCCCCTAGAGAAGTTTTAGACGTAGGACTTATATTATGAACTGGGAGACACTTGGTTAGGGAAGTTGTTTAAGGATTTCTTAAGGCGTTAATGTCTTAGGGCCATCTAGGTTTGTTTCTTCATCATCATCAACGCGACGCGCCCTTCAAGATGCACTACGTGCTCCAAGGGTGCCACTCGCCTCATTCGTTTCTTTTGTGCGACGAGCCCTTCAGGATGCACCACATGCTCCAAGGGTGCTACTTGCTAACTTATGTTTCTTTTGCACGACATTCCCTTCAGGATGCACCATGTGCTCCAAGGGTGCCACTCGCCAACTTGACTGATTGGTATACATCTATAACCCCTAGAGTCAACACTCCACCAGGTGAACTGGTGGGAGACTAAGGGCTCTAAGGAATAAGGCCCCCGCCTTATTGCGCTCCCCTTAGAATCATCGTGAGCGACTGTCGCAGTCTGCCCCCACGACATCATGTATTCCTCTCGAATTAGGTAATCGTTAACCTACAGTTCAAGCCACGACGGGAGTGCTAGTAGGCTGTGGCAGGGCTGCTGTCCACACCTCTCCCTCAACCTCTCTGGAAATCATGTGTGACCCCTTTACTCCATATGTGAGTCTGGTCGGCAAGCTATCGTCAGCTTGCATCATCAACAATCGTGTCAGAACATGTCAACGTCATATCATCAAATCAATGAAATATCACAGTAAATAAATCAACCCAAATAGCACACTCCCTGACTCAATCCGGAGTCCAAGGGGTTCCACCGATGCCTCTGAATCCTCAAGGTCCAAAACCCTGCACACTCAATAAAACTGAGTCAAAAGAACCTGTCTACGTCAAAGCAATAAAACACCATGTCATCTATCATAACACATCATAATCAAGGATAAATGTTTTAACATCATAAAAGTCCAGATCACTTGCGAGCAAGTGTCCTTAAATAATAAGTTTTCTCAGGAGCTAGAGTGAGATGTTACAGAAAATGAGTGTATATGTGAATATATTGGGATGAGGTTGTTGTTCCATGAAAGATCATATCTTTGATGCTATTTGAATGATTGTTGTAAATTGTTGCAACATGAAGAATATGAGAAGGTCTACAAACATAAGGGGAAAAATTAACTCCTAAAGGTTTCTCTATCTATGTTTGTGGTATTCTAATGAATAAATTCATATAAAAAAAAGAAAGAAAAATAAATAGTCCGTACTAGAAATATAGAACTAGAAATGCATGTCAACACATCATAACACTATTCTAATATAATACTTCTTATATTACTTTAATTACCACATGATAAGTGCTACTTTTAACCTTTAGTGCTTAATATTCAATATTGTTAAATATTGTAGTACAAGAACAAAAAAAAAATTCTTTTATTACCACCTTAAAAAGTGATGCCTCATGGATACAAATGTCAAAAATAAGAATTATTTTTGGATCCTATCTCATTAATATTGAGTGGAACATTTGTTACCTCTGATCAAATCAATAAGTTTGTCTTGAAAATTAGAAATGACTAGAATAATGTTCTAATTGCATTGTTCACACTATGATCCCTTATAATAAAAATAAAAATATATGCTATCAATTATCTTAGAAAGAATATATTTAGAATCCTCCCAAAAAAAAATAGGTCATCAACAATAGTGTGCTTTGTATGCCACTAAAGTAGTAGAAGGTTGATTAATAATCTTGAGGACTTTTGTGTTGGTAATGCAGGTGGTATCCTTGGTTACCATGCTTTATGAGAAATAAAAATAGACAGGTCATTGTTCCTTGATACATCAACTATTGTCTTCTAATAATGATGAATGATACGTACTTGCACCACCCATAGTGAGAAAACACCAAGGATTCCTACTTCAATCACTCAAACGGAGTGGCCTAGTCCATTAGGCCACTATCTAGGAAGACCTCAAAGTTATTGATATGTAAACCCCATGGAAAAGCTCAAGGCTAAAAAACAACTATGTTAGGAACCCAAATTCCATTTAAGAGGTGAAATATAATAAGAGGGACTAAGTGGAATGGACAAATATAACATATGGGAAGAGAAAAAATAAGAGATACAAAGGGAAAATAAATGAGAGAAATTATTAAGGATAAGATCATAAGATTATTAGGAACCCAAATTCCATTTAAGAGGTGAAATATAATAAGAGGGACTAAGTGGAATGGACAAATATCACAGATGAGAAGATAAAAAATAAAAGATATAAAGGAAAAACAAATGAGAGAAATTATTAAGGATAAGATGCTAGGATTACAAGGAAGGCAGTTACAACCACTCCGATCAGTTTTATGTTTGCATGGACAGAGATATTTTAAAACATTGATATATCGATAGAACACAATTGCAATCATTAAACTAACCCTAAACATGTAGTATATTTCATGAACAAAAGAAAGTCAAATTAATGTAAATTCCTCAAAGTTTAACATTTAATTCAGATATCTAAAATTGATTCCATATTAGAGATATAATTTAGTCACCATACTTGTTGAAGATTATGGGCATTCCCATTAAAAACAAATATAACTTGTGGGGATTAAAAGAGAAAAAAAGAAGAAGAGACAAATGGATAAAAACCTTGGATTTTCAAAGAGAGACCTATATTCATAACCAAATATGTGAGAGATGAAGTAGGCACATGTACTCTTGGATATAGTTAGAGGATTGATTGGGTCATGTAGGATAGAGATATGAAGCCCTATCTTTTATGTACTAAATCCTTTAAGTGTATATATTGAAATAGGTTGAACCTCACTTAAGTTTTCTTCATTCATATTGCCATTTCAGAGTAGGACAATTGTCTTAAAATATGACCATTCACCTAAATTAGACTAGTTAACCCTACAATTATTTCAAACATTAAACTTTTCCCATGTTATTCAAAAACCAAACTGGTACTTCTACTAAAAAACATTCTCACACCAATGTAGACTAACATTCAAACATGTAACCTTATAAGTGAGAATATTCATTTTTTTGAAAATGGGATGAAATGAAGCACTTTCATATCCAAATTTGAATGAGTACAACAACTTATATGATACATATTCAAAGTTAGAAGGGGCCACATATCACCTTCATGCACCGTTCTCAATGAAAGTTTGATTAAAGTGTAATTAGCTAATAATCAAGGACATAATTAAGATTGAAAATACTTTGGGTTAACTTGCTTACTAAGGTCATTTCCTTAGCCTACTAAGCTTGCTTTTCTTTCCCCTCTTATCGATTCATAACCCCTTTTATTTTTTCCTTCTCTATTATGTAATTTTCAATAATATTCAATGTTCAATTACAAATTATCATATACATAAAAAAAAAAGTAAATCATGGATCAAAACTGGAATATTACACTTGTATTTATGTCCAAAAAAACCAACAAAATGTCATAAAATTTATATGATAAGAACTATTGCCAACACCTTCAATGTAAAAATAGCAAGGTGATCACACAAAATGGTGACCTCAAAAGAGGCAATGGGGATTTCTAAGAATACATTCTCATTGTAATTTTTAAGAACATGTACACATTTCCAATAACAAACACATGTTATTTTTAAATAGGTTCAACAACTTCCAAACTTCAAAAACCTTAAGGGTAAATTTTATGATTTTACATATACATTGACTCAATGAACTCAATGAAAATATCATATTTGTAATTTCATGATTTTACATATACATTAGCTCAATGAAAAGGTCATATTTGTAATTATGATGATTCTATAATGCTCACCTTTTGGAAAAGGCTTGTGGATTGATAATACATTGAAAATTTCAAAGTTTTGGAGTGATAATTCAAATTCTCTATCTATCTCCTGCAAAAATATTTACATCTCCAACCTAAAGTTGAAAATAAGTGAGGGAATTAGCAATTTATTACCAACTTATGAACAACTGTTAACTTGAACTTTGACCATAGACTGTCACAATGAGAAAATCATTTCAAATGGTTGCTATGTTGGAAGCTTTGTGTAATCAGGTATTTCAAAGCACATTGTGTCATATTGGAGTTTACCCTACCTTAGCTATGTTTTGTTTTCAAGGTTGCAACTTATTATTAACTTGGTAGTGCATTCCATGAAAGTAAATAATAATGATGATGATGGAGGTGGATGGTTATATTAGTTTACTATGAATCCACAACTTATATTCAGTTGTTTTTTTCTCCAAATTTGTTAAACACTAAAAAATTATGCCCTCCATTTATCTATTTTTGAAAGAAGAATTCAGTCTAAACTTGCACATTACATCCAAACACTACTACATATTGTAAAAATTCCGACGTTTTATTTGCGGCGTTATGGACAAAATTGTCCATATTGTCACAAAATAGAGGAAATTTATAAAAAAAAAAGTTCATGTTGCCCGATAACATCGGTCTTGCCACGTTAACGTCGCTCTTGCCACGTTTTCCACTGGAACGTCGCTCTTGCCACGTTTGTGAAGATGTATGTTGCAATTGCCACGTTAACATTGGTCTTGCCACGTTAACGTCGCTCTTGCCACGTTTTCCACTGGAATGTCGCTCTTGCCACATTTTCCACTGGAACGTCACTCTTGCCACGTTTATGAATATGTATGTCGCAATTGCCACGTTAACGTCGGTCTTGCCACGTTAACGTCGCTCTTGCCATGTTTTCCACTGGAACGTCTCTCTTGCCACGTTTGTGAAGATGTATGTTGCAATTTCCACGTTAACGTCGGTCTTGCCACGTTTTCCACTGGAACGTCTCTCTTGCCACATTTGTGAAAATGTATGTCGCAATTGCAATGATTGAGAAACTAGGTTTATGTGTAGTACATATCTGAGTAGGAGAATCTTTCCTTTTACCTTGAATGATTAAGGAATCTTATGGATGAAATTGTATATTCATGCTTCCTGTGTATGCAGTAGAGAATTTGTTGCAGTGTGATGTCTAGGAAAAGATATCCAGGAATATTAGCTAAGAGACCCTTGATAGGTCCGATAGGAAGAAGTACTTTGATCTTCCTCCTAGAAGGGATGAAAGTGTAACCATAGCTACAGTTTGATATAGGTCTTGTGTAATGTGGGAATCATTAATCCCCTGTGAAACCTTTGTCTTGGTGTGGACATCATGCAAAAAAAAATCTAACCCCCACTTAAATGGTGAGGAAAGAATACCTCAATGGTTTCAGGGAAAGGAAAGTGTTTAAGAATGGTTTGGTAAACCTAGAGAAGGGGCCTAGAAGAGTCCTTYRAACAAMTAAGTCCAATATYAGATTGTTAATTGAAGGAAGAAATTGTAAAAATTGACTAAGTTTTGATTTTAGACTGATAACCTAGAGGAATTCAAAGTTTTAAGCTTAAAGGGATCGCAATCGTTCATTCGACATCATGAATAGATCCTGACCTTCCATCAGATTAGACTACGACACATGGAGAGGATGTACTCCAAACCAGAGAGGCACGTTGATCCATCAGAGGATATCTGTGGAATATTTTGAACCGTTAGATTCTTTATGGGGGATTTGGTCGAAGGATTACGCTCAAAGTAACCCTAGAGACCCGAAGGGAAAGAAATTTGAAGGGAAAGGCCCGAGGGGTGATATTGACCATAGAATAGATAGAGTCCAAGGAGAGACCCCAACTACTAGATCTATGATTCATCCCCGAGAGGGAAGTAAAAGAGTATGATGACGTGCAATACCAATGTGGATATTTGGACTATTGATCTGTTGTGATCGAAGGAACTCCGAGAGTAGATATGGAGCATTGATCTCTTACCAAATAATTCAAGAGGATGACATGGATGGACCCACGTTTCCAACAAGGATTGTTCCATGTGTCATGATGAATTGGTACCTATATGTGATAATACGGGGAAAGATGATTGACACAAGTCAAGTGGCGATGGTGCCATGTGTCCAACGGAGATTGTACCATGTGTCAAGGAAACTATGGGTTCTTGAGAAATAACCCTGTGTTGAGTTATGCATGCCATGTGTCACATTGGGTGGCAGACAGTGGCAGAGCCATGTGTCAGTACAAATGGCGATTAGTGTATCCTGAGGGACGACGCGTGTCAAAAATGGATTGGTTTTCGATAGGTTCAACTGCACAAAGAGGCCTTTTGGTTATTAACTTAAATCCTAGTCGTTGATTGTAGGAGATGATCAGATCTTCATCATCCATTGGAGGAGACTCATCGAAGTGGTTCTGGTCACCAGGGTGAGTTTCACTTCGATGGAGGGACTCCAAGAAGTGATCACAGTCATAGAATCGAAAACAAGGTGAGAAGGTTAAAAGCATTGGATGTTAATTGTCATACAAATAAAGACTCTGATGCATTCAGATTCATTGATGGTTTAACTCTTTTAGTCGTTAAATATATTAGAGTATGTGTGGAGAGAGTGGAATATGACTATGTGGGAAGGATACTCTAATGAGAGATGCTCGAATGAATCTGATTCGTTAATAGGAGAGGGTCGTGGTGAAGTGACAATCGCTGGATTTGTCAATGGATATCGTTGGGACTAGGCCGTCGAAGTATGCTATGAGTTTTAAATCCAAAGGAATGGGACTTTGAAAGGTCTCAATGAGCCACATGGTAGACGCCCCATCAGTGCCACGTCAGAGGGCACTGGTGACAAGGTGCCACCTGGTAGTGAGTTGGATATTGGCCAATTAAGGACTGAAACTTTGGTAGGCCATAACTTTTGATCCAGAGCTCGGATTTGGGCATGTTAATAGTCGTTGGAAAGATATTTATGAGTAGAAGGAGATGCTTTCCTTAAGAGGGGGTTTCAAGATGGTTAAGGAAACTGAAATATTAATACTCCATTCCCTTAATAACTAACTAGGGGTTTGGGTGTGTTACACTTATACACAACATTACATACTGATATAGATCTAAAATCATCAAATGATTTAGGGACATATTTCTTTCGAATC
>ML797301.1:0-12885 GCA_009831015.1 Picea engelmannii | reverse complement strand
CACACTGCTAGGAGTAAGATCCTACATATTCAAACGACTGACCATTTTGAATCCATAAATCACTCCAGTTGTTGTAAGTCCAAATAGGCAGGCTCTATACTATATAGTGGGGAAAAACTCTCATAGGGTTGTCTTCTTTGCCATCATAGATTCATGCATAGTTTCTAAATGGTAATTTTCTACCCGTATCTTGTTCAACCCAACCACTTAATCCAGAGGGATTGGCTAGAGCTTGGGTGTCGACATTCATCTATTTTATGTAGTCTCATAGCTCTTCTATGGGTTTCTCTCACTGCTACATTAGAGTTCATAGTGTGAAGGCAGAAGATGTTATGATTATGACTTGTTCTCAGGTACTAGCTGGGAAGAATGTTGAAGGTGAATCAAAGCTTTAAGAACAAGATGAAGCGTAGCTTCAAGAAGAAGATATTTTTCTATTCATCAACAATGAACAACAATCTATCAATGATGAAGATTGCTCAAAATATGTATTAAAATTGTTGAGTGAATGTGTGCCTCCTGTTCTGCATCATTTGGCTGAATTCAAAGACCATCCTTATGAATAGATTGTTGTCATAAATGATGATGAAGCTTTGAACTTAAATGAAATGGAGATGCAATCTCCCACTTGGCTTGAGAGTGAAAGGTGAGATAGCATGGATGTTGAAGTGACCGAAGATAAAGTGTGCACTGAAGGTTGCAAATAAGTTATGTCTTTTCGTTGTCGTAAATTTAATTTTGAAGAAAATGTTAATGAAGCAGGAAGAAATTTCCATATATGCTGTCACTAGCTAACACCTATATGACTTACTCCTCCTTTGGGCTCCCATAGCAACCACGTCGGAGCTAGTAACTCCTGGTCGTTGCTGTTGCCCCCTGATGGACATCGTTCTTGCGAAGTTCAAGAGTGTCGCTCCCATAGCAACAACGTCGGAGCTAATGCCTCCTCCCGTCGATCTTGCCACCTTCAGAACGTCTCTCTTGCCACGTCTGAAACGTCTCACTTGCCATGTTTGAAATGTCAGTCTTGCCACCTTTGAAGCGTCTCTCTTGCCACGTCTGAAACGTCTCAGTTGCCATGTTTGCAACGTCTCACTTGCCACGTTTGCAACGTCGGTCTTGCCACATTTGCAACGTCTCTCTTGCCACGTTTGCAACATCTCTCTTGCCACGTTTGAAATGTCTGTCTTGCCACGTTTGAAACGTCTCTCTTGCCACGTATGCAACATCTCTCTTGCGACGTTTGAAACGTCGGTATTGCCACGTTTGAAATGTCTCTCTTGCCACGTTTGCAACATCTCTCTTGCGACGTTTGAAACGTCGGTCTTGCCACGTTTGCAACATCTCTCTTGCCACGTTTGAAACGTCGCAATATAGACGAAAAGCAGGTCGTCGGAAAAACAACGTCATGTGAAACGACGTTTGAGGGGGTCCGAGGTTTGTCGGTCTTCCGACAATAGAAAGTGGCAATTGCGTCGAACACGCCATCGGAATTTGACCCAAATGCAGTAGTGAAAATATCCATGAACATGATTATGCAAGCCCTCTATTTATTTATTTATGAAATAAGACTTCATTCTAAACTTGTACATTACATCCAAAGAATACCAATGAACAAGATTATGTGTGTTTACATGGAAAGAATAAAATATATGTATAGAACAAGATGGGTATGATTACGAATATAAATGACACTACCATGAAAGAATGAAGTCAATGCCAATATTGTTTTCATATACTTGGACTCACAACTACTGCAATTATACTAATAATTTTGAAGTTGCAGGAGGAGGAGGAGGAAGCTAGAAAGCCAAGCTTGTGATTTAGTTTCCAGGTGGGTAGTAATTGCATGTGATAAAGGTGTTGTCGCTGTTACATTTGATGATGGTGCATACAACCTTAGTTGTTGTTCTCCAAACAATATGAGTGTAGTGAGTGTAGTCTTGCCCAGCGATGCAACTATTATTTGCATAGTTATACCACTTCTTTTCATCCACCCATGAACCAACAACCTGCGTAGGGTTCCAACTTCTGCCACTCCCCCAGAATATGTTGGAGGAGGGAGTCGAATAATCTGTAAGATTCACATCCCATTTCAGTGGAGGGACTCCCACGTTTTCTTGCGTCGTTCTGAGGAACCAAAAATCCTTGAATGGTTTCATTAACGCTTGCACCTGCCTCTGTAACCATTTGAATGTCTCAGATTAAGATGCTTAAGGAAAATGAAGAAACTACGAGTAGACATAATCGCCTGCTCATGTTTAGATAAAATTACAACAAAATCTTATAAAAAACAAAATAGCAGCTAGTATGGTTAACTACAACTACAGAGCAAATTCTTGGTTGAAGAAATATGTTCAAATATGCCTACGCATTGCTTGTTTTTGAAGAAATTTAGTAGAGAGTGAAGGCAGACTTGGAATATACCCTCACATAAATAAAATGTAAATGAATCGACATAAAATTGATAGATAGAGATTCATCGTTGTATCATATCAAATTTAATTTTGAGCTGTGGTGGACCGAAAATCGTTATTTTTCGCATCACGCATCCTAGGGGTAGCCAACTGAGCATGAAAGCAACACATCTGATCCTGCATTTTCCATAGGAGAAGCGCGCATTGGTGTTTCATGTTAGGTCAACATCTTATCTTACGTTTCCCGAGGATGCGAAGTGTCATTTATGATTGGAGAAGAATCACGTACAATGTACCATAAAACAAATATTGAAACTTTATGGTTGAAATCAATGTGAAACTAAGATTGATAAACTAGGAATTGTTAGGTAGAAAAATATAAATCATGAAAAGGTGCAAGGTGAAGATGTTGTAATTTAAAGTTGTGTAGGGAAGTAGAATGGTGTGAAATGAAAAATTTGAGAAATCAATGATACAATTGAAATGTTGGAGAGAATTTGTTTCTTTTCAAAGCATTTTGTATCAAATTGATGAGTGTTGCATTCTTAGAATTTTTTTAAAGAATTTATAATTGCTAGATAACAGAGTTGTAAAAGTAGAGTTATTGAAGATATTGATTTGTAAAAGTAAAGCTATTTTTTTAATAGGATTTATAGTGACAAAACATTTTCCTCCCTATGATAAGGGAGTTGTAAAACAAAAGCTATTCAAGATATTGATTTGTAAGAGCAAAGTTTTTTTTTTTTTAATATGATCTCTAGTGACAAAAAAATTTCCTCCCTATGATGGAATGTTATTGATAGTGAAAAATTCACACAGATGTTGATGCAGGAGGATCCATAGAGGTTAGAGAATGGAAATTGACCTCTAGGGGGTCTTCAAAATTTACCAAAGGGAGTGGGTTCCCTTAAATAAAATTTGTATTTGTATTGCAATAGATTCTAGTTCTAGAAATGTTCTATAAGAGGAGGTTGGACTGTTGTAACTTCCCACATGAGACTAAATATATAGTTAACATGGAGGTTAAGAGTTTTAGGCTCATATTTGATATTTTCTAAAAATAGATGGTTTGATCCCATTCTTAGGGGATCAAGATCAATCATTCCCATTGTGCATATAACCACAATTTGAGTTTGTAACTGAGAGAGATCTGGAGAAGAGGGCCAAGAGGCCAAAAGAATGTAAGAGTTAGTAGGTTGGAGCAGTGAATACGAATGTGGAGATGAAGTGTGGAATTTATATGTAACATAGATTAGTAATGGAGTTATTGTGTTAGGCCTCATATCGCTATGTGTCTTTTCTTGTTTGATTTTCTTTTTTATTGGTCATGCGTGATCCAGGTGGATATCGGTGGCCACCCACCTTTTCCAGTTGGCTCAAAACAACTTTATAGCAATTTTGATAATTTACTATTTTTAACAGTTTTTTGGGTCCTGAACTTCCAGATCCGTTTTGAGGCCCCAAACGACGTTTTTTGGGGTATGTTGCTTTATGAAATTTTGTGCAACTGTTGTATTCCTCGAATAGATCTTTCCAATGGGCTATCATATGCTTAAAACGAAGATCATATGCAAAAGTTACGACCCTAAGAAGTTGATGTACTGACTTACCCAAATGGGGCCCACATGACTTTTGGCGCTTCATCTCCTAGGGTTAGGTTTTTGGATGTTTAGGGTTTTTTGAAACTCTTGTTTATTGTAAAAGGGCCTTGAGAGCCTCATTGTAATGATATTCTTGTGAATGAGCACAACCATCACATCTCTTCTCAAAGATAATCCGACACCATTCCAGCAAGCTTGTTTCCGCTGCATTTTATAGTTTCCAGCTTATTTCTTTATTGAATAGAAAACCAGTTTTACTGTATCTCTGTTATTTTGTGTTAAGCACCTATTAATAATATGTATTCATTTCGTTCTGCTCATAAAATTTGGATCAGTGGTATCAGAGTGGTCTTCTCCTTGTCGTCTTAATGCATGCCCCCAACGAAGTCGGAGTACAAAGAATTGGGTCTCAAGCTTGTTTCTCTTGAGGCCAAAAGCTCTCGCATGCCCAAGCAACCTCTCATGGCAGGAGAAAAGAAAGATGACGAGACAGGAGATCCTTTAAACTTTTGATTGAGGAAGACCTCATGCAACAGAGGAACGAGATGATGGATAGTTTCACGCAAATCCTTCGGCGGCTACCAACAGGTGATGCATATTCTTCGAACGGAGGCACAACCCCATTCAAGGTACAAATAAACTTCGATATTCCTATATTTGAAGGTCAGATAAACACAGATGTTGTAGACAAGTGGTTGAATCTACTAGAAGGGTATTTTTCTATCCATAGATTTTCGAATAGAGAAAAGATTACTTTTTCATTCCTCAACGGCGTTCCCCATGTCAAATATTGGTGGGAAACATTCTGTGAGCAAAAGGAAATAGAGGAACCCTCATTATTTTCAGTCATGACCACCTGGGAATCCTTCAGGGATGTTATTAAGGAACAATAATACCCTGTCGAAAGTTATGATGACCTGTATACCAAATGGACCACACTGTGGCAAGAAAGAGACCAAGTAGTGCCAGATTTCACAAATATCTTCCATACCTTGCGCACCAAGATGGGTATCAAAGATTCGAAGTGACATCTGGTGCTCTACATAGATACATCCAGACCGAAATGGAATTTCCGGACATATCATCCTTGAGCGCGGCCTACAGATATGCCATCAAAATCGAGCAAAAGCTCAAACAAAAGACACGGCTATTTGGGCCTAGGAACCCCTCACAACAAAATCCAAGAAAGGGTGTCCCCAACCCACAGAACAAAGGACAGAGCAAAGATGGATAGTATCAAGATAACCAGTCCAAGTCACAAGAAAAGAAGGACACCAGAAAGACGAAGAAAGACATCGGGAAGTGGTGCAACTTCCATAAGAGCCCTTGGCATAAAACTGTTGATTCCTGCTCAAAGCAGTCCTTAATAAACCATTAAGGATTGTAAAATATATTATAAAATAATGTATGATAGATGATATCTATACAATGAGAATGAGGGCTCTCTTATATAGCCACACATGGGTTCCCTTACTAACAATCATGTCCTTTGAGACATATCTTTTCATTATTAAAAACTATTATTTATTAATTTATTATTGAATCATTATCTAGTTATATCTTATTTATATGTATATTTATGTTCATAACATTGCCTTCCTCTTAAAAATGTTGTGTCTTCAAAGCATACTTATGGAATACTTATCTCTTGCTCTGGCTTGTAATATTGTCTCTTGGTTCTTCATCTTTAAGCTCGTGATTGTTGAGGACCTCAGATGATAGGATCTTCTAAGCACTGAGCAAAATTGTCAAATTGTAAAGGAGTCTACCCACCCTAGTTCGATCTTTTGTGGAACTGTGTGTTTATAGGGTTCTTGAAAATAACTTGATGTATTTTGATTCTTATGATAACATATAATTTGAGAACCACTTGTACTGGAAATAATATTCTTCGGAATATCTATCATTTCCTTCTGTTGATACATTGATTGGTTGAAATATCTACTTTTGTGATTAGGATGTCGATAAGGCATCCTTGCAACTTGATCTTTATTTCTTATACTTACATCTTTTTCTTGATTAACTTTTGGAATTGAGTCTTCTTCATATCTCTAGCTTGTTTGTACCTCGACATTTGAAAACTTCTTTACATCAGTTGTATTTTGCTTCATTTGAGTTGTAAGGTTGATTGGGTCTATCATCATTTCCTTATCGATTCATGATGTTTCATGATCTAGCTTTTCTTGTAAAGTCTTCTTATCAAGATTCAACTTTTTAATGTGTGTTACTAAACTTTGATTTTGAACCCTTAGGCGTGAAATTTCTTCATCTTCTAATTTCTCAACTTTATTTATAATATTTTGATTCTCTAGATTTTCATCTTTCATCTTTTTAACTTGTTCACGAAATTTTTTATTAAGATTCTTCAAAAGAGAAGATTCTTCATCATTTCCTGATAATTTCTTCCCGATATCTTGATTCTCTTGCTCCAACTCTTGGACGTGTTGTTTTGTATTGTAAAATCCCTCTCTTGCATGCACTGAGCAAACTTATCCTTAAGTACACTTGCTCGAAAGTGATCCAGATTATTATACTTTTGGGCATTTGATTTATGATTGTGAGGCATTATGAATTGATGTATTTGGCTGCATTGACATAGACAGGTTTTATTGACTCGATTTTACTTAGTGTGAAGGATTTTGGACCTCGAGGATGTAGAGGCATCGATGGAACCCCTAGGAGTCCGGATCGAGTCAAGGAGTGAACTATTGGAGTTTGATTGTTTTATATGTGATATTAGTGCATCTGATTAGATGATATTATTATGGATATATTTCTGACATGATTCATTGATGATGCAAGCTGAGGATAGATTTCTGACCAGACTCACATGTGGAGTAGAGGGGTCACGCATGACTACCAAAGACGTTGAGGGAGAGGTGTGGACAACAGCCCTGCCACAGCCTACTAGCACTCCCGTCGTGGCTCGAACCTTAGGTTAACGACTATATAGTTTGAGAAGACCCATGATGCCGTGAGGAAAAATTGTGATAGTCGTTCACGATCATTCTAAGGGGCGCGTAATAAGGCAGGGACCTTATTCCTTAGAGGCCCTTAGTCTCCCACAAGATCACCTGGCAGAGTATTGACTCCAGGGTTTTTTGATATCTACCAAGTCATTCAAGAGGCGAGTGACACCCTTGGAGCATGTGGTGTGTCTTGAAGAGCACATCACGCAAGAAAAATGGAAAGAGGCGAGTGGCACCCTTTGAGTAGGCAGTGTGTCTTGAAGGGCACGTCGCATAAGAGAAATAGAAGATGCGAGTGGCACCCTTGGATCACCTAGTGCGTCTTGAACGACATGTCACATTGTTATTTAATAATTTCATAAACCTATATGGATTTAAGATGAATAATGTGTTAAGGAAGATTTAAAACTTTTCCCCGAATAAAATGTCACCCAACCTAGGAAAATAGAGTCTAGTTCTAAATTATACTTATGATAAAAAAATTGTCTATTTATTTAAAATATATATATATATATATAAAGAAAAATAAAATAAATGATAATGATAATCTTCATTAATCTTGTGACAACACTAAATAGGATTAAAGTAAAGGCAGTCAAACAGGACGAGTTTACCTTCGTAGAGATGGCTTCGAGAGCCAAACAAAAGGTTGGAGGAAAGGTTACAGGATGTACCCATAACCTGGGAGAGTTTGTGACCAGGGCCAACTAGTACGTCACGATCTTAGGATCTTATAACGTCGTGATCAGTATGGACTGGATGGAATTGCATGAGGTGATACTCAACTCTAAGATACCTGCGAACAGTAGATGAGGTTAAAGTAGATGGGGTTAAAGTCGAGTGGGACAACTATGGTCCTGAAGGGCATGTCATGCAAGAGACACAGAAAGAGGCGAGTGGCACCCTTGGAGCACCTAATGCGTCCTAAAGGGCACGTCATGTTGTTATTTAATAATTGGATAAACCTATATGCCTTTAGGACGAATAACGTTTTAAGGAAGATTTAAAATTTTTCCCCTAATAAAATGTCGCCTAGCCTAGGAAAATAAAGTCTAGGTCTAAATTATACTTATGATAAAAAATTTATCTATTTATTTGAATATATATATATATATATATATAATGATAATCTTCATTATTCTTGTGACAAGAAGGGGGTAAGCAATTAAATTGATTTGTAAAAATATTTTGGGATAAAATTTAAAAAGGGGAAATAATTGTTTTACTATATTATGTGAATTAAACATTTATTCATTAAAACGAAAAAGAGAAAAAGGGTAAGTTTCTGCACATGCCTTTTTGAGTTTAAATAAAAAGGGGAAAGAGGGAAATATAAAATAATTAGGAAATTAGGAAAAAGCAGGAAACATAAAAAGAAAGGGGAAACACAAGGGAAAAAAAAGCAGATAGTCTAACTTAGTAAGGTATCTATCATTTAAGAACTTTCTAAGTTAAACTCAACTAGTAAACTAATAAGGGCGAAAGTCGTTAAAACTTGTAATGGGATATGGGGACACCTAGGAGCGATTCTAGGAGTGCCCTTAGGTGAGTGAGGGAATTAGGGGTAATTAATTAATTAATGAAGTTAGTTTATGGAGGAATGAAGGGGATGGGTGACACATGTACGGGGAGGATTTTTATGAATTAAATTATTAAACATTAAATTAAATGGGATTTTAGGAAAGTAAAGGACTTCGAAACTCTATATAATGGAGGGAGGATAAGGATGATGGATCTCTTCTATCATGCATAGCGTTACGCTGTAGAAATTTATACTTGACTGACTTAGCTTGTGGGAGTTGGGATACCCATCTCAGGGAGGAGTGGTAGCTAGGCCTTGCGAAGTGAGCTGGGAGCTATATGATTATCTGGTTAGTGTGTGTGGCCCCTTTGTGGCTCGGGGGGCTAAGGGGGAAAAAGAGTACCCCTAGCATTGGATGGGAGGTACCGGTGAAGTCTCATCAGTCGGCAAGAGGGATTTGCATGGAATGTGTGGGACATCAACTCAGAGCAGGTGACTTGGGCTATGGTACGCTTCATTTATTTCTATATGGTAGATTCTTAGTATGAGTTATGCTTTTAGTTCTATATGTTTAATTGGGTAAAGAAAATGATTGTCTTAGCACTCTAGTTGATGACTGTAACTTCTCCCATAGCCTTTATCTCATTGTTGATTGACTCCCATGGCCTTTGATCCCTGCATGTCTTGACCATCCTATGGTTTATTGATTTGTGATGATTGCGGTTTATTTATACCTTCGTCCCTAGCTCATCAGTCCATGCCTGAGAAGTGGGCTAGGAACCTGATCTATGGTTGTCACTTCGGTGTTAATAGACCTATGGATCTAAACACCCTACTTTTCTGTGCGTGGATGATGAGCGAAGGATGTATCTGCCCACTTGCCTACCCCTTTGATTGTTCTTGGTTGATTGATGGTCATTGTGCCTTCTTGCGATTGAAATGACCTCTAAGTTGTTGACATGATCTCTATGGTTTTTTTATAAATCAAACTCTGCGTTTCTAATGACCTCTGCAAAATGATCTCTGCACCTTCTTGGATTGATCATCTCTGCATACGCTTGGGACGAGTTTCTCTTCATTTTAAATGCTTAAAACTTGGTATAATCGCTACGATTAATGTGATTTTCCCTACGGATGCTTATGTCTTACCCAGTGATTCAGTATTCATAGAAGAGCTGTCCATTAAAAGAGTTTATGTGTATTCCCCTTTCATTCAACGATTTGTAGATGTTCAATTTTATTTAAATGATTTGTTGTACCTTCTGGTTTCATTCAACGATTGTCGATGTTCAATTTTATTTAAACGATTTGGTGTACTTTCTGGTTTCATTCAAGGATTTGTCGATGCTCAATTTTATTCAAACGATTTGCTGTACTTTCTGGTTTCATTCAACGATTGTTGTAAGTGTTACTCCTATTCTTACTTGTTAGTTGATTGCAGTGTTGCAACTTGTGGATAGAATAACTTTAGCCGATATTAAGTCCAAATGATTCGATCACTTTTATTCTGAAAATATTGTTAAACATAGGCGCGCATGAATTGAATGACTCACGGTGAAACAATGAAATCTTTTGGTTGTGTTTTCTTTTTATGCTGGATGCTCTCCACGAATTGAGGTTTAATCCATGATGAAAAGCATGGCTATATAACCCTTTCCGAATAACGCTTTTGCTGTGTACGTTTGTTGAGTAACTATTCACCGCGTAAGGTTTCCTTGTTAAATGGTTGCGGTTAACGTTTTTAATCTAGCTAGCTGAACAACGCCCTTCCTTAAACAATCAATGTGCCATATTTCTCCTCCACATTAGCTCACGCATGTTTGGTGCACTAAGATTCCAAGCGTGGCACTGCAAGTTGGGTTAGTTGTCTGGATCGATTGAACTTCATCCATTACCATGGATTACTGCCATGGAATTTCATTTACCGTTACACAGTTTTTGCCTCGAAATTAATTACTACTCCACCAGAAAAGAATGATAGTTGAATTATAGTTAAGCTTAGAACCGCCTCGTGGTCGCCTCACGATTAGATAACTCGGATTTCGTTCCTGAGTGCATTCAAAATTTATGTTGCTAATTAAATGAATGCTTACCATGATAGCTAATTCGGCCAGATTGCGTTTACACCTTAATGGTCTTAGAGATAGGCGGACAATCTTAGACCCTTATTTCTTGCTTACTACCATCTTCCTCGCTGCCACTTCTTCCTAGAGAAGTTATTGCGCATCCCTCTATTTAAAGAAATCCTTCGTTTATTAATAAAGTCTATCCCACATCTCAATGGACAGATAGAACAGTACCTTACCTTGAGGTTTTAATTTCGAATTATAGATTTATTAACAACGCAGTTTTCTTAATTAGATTACAGAATGCAATTTAAAGATTCTTAACTGTTTAGTCTGACGATTAAATTAATTAATCTGGACAACGAGTTTGTAGGGTACTACAATCTCATTTGAGGAAACGTTGATTTTTCCCAACAAACTTGAGCCAGCGAATGTCGGTACACCTGTGCCCTCTTAAAATAGGCAGTAATATTGCTAGACTGCTTGTTGGTCATTTGTTAATAGTGTTCGAGTTAGGATTATACCTTGATATTTTAATGACTGTCTTATTTGGTAATTGCTAAATTAGTGATAATTTTTTAGACATGCTAATCAGTTGCATGAATGTTAATTAGATTTTTAATTATTAACCAAATTCAAGTTTAGACTTGCTTGATTTGATCAGAATTTAATGATAAATTAGATGGTACCTTGATGACAATTTGTAATTTAGAATTGCGCAAATGGATTTGTTTTAAGGCTAAATTAGATTATACATTAATGACAATTTTCATTTTAGACATGCTAAGTTGGATTCGTAATCAATGATTAAAATAGACTATAATTATTTACTAGCTTAGACTCGACGATTGATTGGGTTATTGTTGAAGTCGTGCCTTGGCTTGCACTTCCTTTGAACGACTTCTTCTTGCATCTTGTCAATCTGTTGTTTGGGTGTGGGTGTAGTATTGTGTCAACTATTTCGGTCTCCTAGCGTGTGGTTTGGTCTTGAGCATTTGGTCCAGATAGGATTTGTTGTGCCAAGGTTATTGATGTGTCTATCATCTAGGGATGGCATGATTCCTGATAAGGGGATCATGGCAGGGCCTATTGGATAGCGACAAATGATAACTGGGACAGATTTAATGCCTTCTGTGTGAGTGTTGTCGAGTGTTATAAGTTTGCGTTTGGAACATGGGTTGAATGTCTTTAGGCGATTGGTTTGCGTGCGTTGAGGTTCTAGTCTTTGTTCGTTAGGGTTGTTGTGTTAGGTTGGGAATGTTGTCCCTTAACTTGTAGGTGAGGTCATGTTGCGTCGGGCAGGAAATCGTTCCTTCTTGTTGTTCTATGCATGTTTTTCCCAGTTTCCCTTGTGCCAATGCGTGGAGTCATAGTTTTATGTTTCCTGGACTGCGTGCTTGCATTCATCGTCAGTGGTGTGGTTAAACTGTTGTCGTTGTCACCTTCTTGTCTTTTAAAAAAAAATAAAAAAAATTGCACTTATGTTTCGCTCATAGTTGTAACAAAGAGGTCGTTACATGTATCCCTTGACTTCTTAATCTGAGTAAGTAGTTTTTCACTATGATTTTTTAAGCAAGATATTTCTTGGTTTTTATCAGCAATAACTTCATCATATTCTTTTTGCATCTTTGATATCGAATTCTAATTATCTGGAAGGATCACCTTTGAGATATCTTTAAAGTCATTTGATGAAGGTGTTATCGTTTTTTACCTCATAGTAATGTCTTGAAGAATCATCATCTTCTTTTTATATGGAAGAGTCACAAACTTTTTTTCTATGTTTAAAATGAAGGTACCTACTTTTGTTAACCCGTGTAACCTGATAATGATGTCAATCTCTTCTTGAAACATAGTTGTAACATTGAATTGAGATATATATTCATAATCATCAATTGTTACTTGCAAGTCTTTAATTTCATATTGTCTCTTGAAAAAAATATTTGTCTTTTCACTTATGTTATGCTCCGAAATAAATAATTGATTTGCCAAATTAATGTTAATAGAATTCTCATCGTGGTTCATGCTAATAACGATGTTAACCTCTCTTCCTTGAATAACCCCGTTTAATGTAAATAACCGGTAAGTTGAAATGAAACATCCTTCATAAGAAAATCTTACATTCGTCATTTTAGACTCCATTTTGTTTTTCATTGCAAATTTATGGTAAATAATACTTATATTATGGAGGTTATATATCTCTTTGATAATTTAAACTAGATCCCTTGTAATTCCTTGTAACTCTTTAATATCGTCTTCACAATTTTCGAAATAGTCCTTTCTTCGAAATTGACTTTTTTATAAAATTTCTTC
>ML797300.1:424669-450749 GCA_009831015.1 Picea engelmannii | reverse complement strand
CCCTTTTAGGCTCAGATTTCTAACCTATGGCTCTGATACCAGATGTAGTGACCGTGATTTAATTTAGACTACCAATGAATTAATACGGAACAATAAATTTGAAATTTACTCAAAATTTCACTTAATCTAGCATATTCACTCTCATATTCCAATAAATACATTAACAATTTATATTTTCATTTGCATAACAAGTTAAATTTACATAACAATTTGCATAACAAGTTAAATACCTCGCTCTGATGCTGTCACTCCCTTCGCTTCAAACTATCTGCAGTAGCTTGCTCTTGAAGACACCCCAAAACCAGCCACCCTACCGACCAGTACGCCTGGCCCTAGGACATCTATGGATGTCCTAGCCCTCCGAGCCCAAAACCCCTCAACCCCGGTGTACTGTAAATCCCACTGTTAACTAACTCTGTCTCCAAGATCCCAAAATCTCCTCTCCCATAGAATGCATGAATGAATGATAATCCCCTCCCAAAGTCAATCCTCCTCCTTCCCTTATGCCTCCTTCACCGCCCTCGCACCTTTACTCCCCACCAAACACCTTATCTCTTTATTAATGCTCCATCCATTCATTTATTTCATATTAATTATCTTATCCTTTACGTAATGTTCCCTTTTACGTATGGGTTACATTATCCCTCATGGGATACGTAACCCCATTTAACCTTATATTTTATTTTCCCCCATTTGTTTAATACATAATTAATCAATTACTTAATTAATAATCAATTAATCACTAACCAATAATTTAACAATTAATAATTTAATGACTCATTTAATAATTAATCATACATTAACCCTTAATCAACGAGTTAATCATACTTAAGCTAATCATAAAAAAAAAAAATTAATTAACAACATATAATTAATTAAGGTTATATAATAATTAATTATAATTATCTAGTCTTTAAGATTATTTATGAAATTATTCATATTAATAAGAAAAGGGTCATTACACCCTTAGTCTCCTACAAGTTCACCTGGCAGAGTGTTGACTCCAGGGGTTATAGAGGTCTACCAATCAGTCAAGTTGGCGAGTGGCACCCTTAGAGAATGTGGTGCATCCTGAAGGGCACGTCACACAAAAGAAACTCAGTTGGCGAGTGGCACCCTTGGAGCACATGGTGCATCCTGAAGGGCACGTCGCCCAAAAGAAATTCAAGAGACGAGTGGCACCCTTGGCGCACATGGTGCGTCCTGAAGGGCACGTCGCAATAAAGGTGGTTGAAGGAGTCAGCCTAATTAGCCCTAAGTCATCATCACCTGAATAAAACCTTAAGCAATTCCCTTAACCAATCGTCGCCTAGCCCAAAATCTAACCCTAAGCTTAAGACTTTTCTAGAAAAAGGGGGGAAATTGAGTGTGACCTTAACAAATGAAAATTCAAAAAAAAAAATAAAAAAATTCAGACCTTTATCCTCTCATTATCCATGTCTACTTTATTAAACTATCCTCCATCGCCTCAATCTTCGAGTTTCCATCTCCCTTTTACATCTCCAGTTCACGTTACTAAATCGCCATCCCTCCCCTTAATTCGTCATTATTATTTTTATGTAAGACATTACTTTTCCCATATACATGTTTTCCATCACCTTAATCTCTCTTTATCCTATATATGCATATTAATGGTGAATTTAAAAGATGGATAATGATAATTTACTATGATGAATGCATGCTTATAAATAAAATAAAAAAATAAAAAAATGAAAATATATATATGCATATATTATAAACAAATGGTGGCTTATTCCTAAACCTTAAATTTTTAGAATAATGAAAATGATAAATGGATTCTCTTTCTGAAATTTTATTAATCCCTACCACCTCTACCTTTGATAAAAAGTTATGCATGTAAAAATAAAAGGGAATTAATAATGAGCGCACATACTCTTTGAGTTTTCAAAAAAAAAAATTAAAATAAAATAAAATAAGAAGAGAAATAAGAAAATAAAAGGGAAAAGGGGGGAAAACCTAAAAGAGGAGGATTTAGTGTTTGAGACTGGATAAAAAAAAGGAAGAGGGGGAAAGAAGGGGATTTGTTTTTTGAGCTATTGGTATTGTTATGCTGCCAGACTAGAGACTGGATTGATTTCTTGTAGGAGTTGGGAATTCTCAGCAGACTTGAGTGGTAGCTCAGCCTTGGAAGCAAGATGAGAAGCTAGGCTATCGTTTGGGTTGTGTGTGGCCCCTTTGGGGCTTGAGGGGCTAAGGGGGAAGTAGAGTACCCCTAGCATTTGGATGGGAGTTACCGGTGAGTCCTCTACGATCGGCGAGTGGGAGGAGCATGGAGAGCGGGACGCGACACGAATGGCGGATGATTCCAGGAGAAAGCATTCAGGAAAAGGTACGATTTATGGTTGAATGGTAGACCAATGAAATATTTATGCTTGGGATCTGGTTGAAATGTTTGGTTTTCATACTTAGACAAATTTCATTGTGCAAGGGGTGAGAAAAATAGATTAACTCTGTTGTTTAGATTAGATGGTAGATGGAAAAGAATAATTTCTCTGTGTTGATAATATCGAATCTCTCTGCGTTTGGTTGGGGTTTGTTAGCGATCTAAGGGTTACTTGTTTTTCTTGGGTCGTTTATCCCAGCGCTGGTTGTAAAAGGAATATTATCTGCGTTTTGTTTTCCTATTGATGCATTTACTATGGGCGTTTTTAATTTCTGTTGATGTATTTACTGCGGGCGTTTTTATTCCTCGGTTGATGTATTTACTGTGGGCGTTTCCTCTAACTACGGGCGTTCCCATTTGTGACTGGGCTGTTTTATATATCATAGCTGGAGTTTTACTTTCCAAGGGTTAATCGCTCGCTCTGGCTGATTGGAATGTGTTGTGTTATCGGGCTTTCATCATTGGCTTCTCTTCAATGGCATGCATGGCCTATTGCTTTGTAAGAGTGGCTTGTAGCGAGCCTTATTTTTTCACAGGAAGATCGCACGGTTGTATTCAAAGGGATATAATCATTTTACATAAACCAGCAACAATAGGCTGCTACAGGAGTCGTGGGTGCTGATTGCGGCTAGCTGGTATTCACATAACACAATGAAAAATGCAATGAAAAGTGTTTCATCGCTCCGACAGTCCAATAGATATATAACTAGATTTATAAAGTATTAGTATCGTTTTCAGATAATACCATGAAAAGGCAATGAAAAGTATTTTCATCACGCAGATAGTCCAATAAACATATAATTAGATTTATAAAGTAGTCGAATAGATATATAACTAGATTTATAAAGTATTAGTATCGTTTTCAGATAATACCATGAAAAAGCAGTGAAAAGTATTTTCATCACGCAGAGAGTCCAATAAATATATAATTAGATTTATAAAGTAGTCCAATAGATATATAAATAGATTTATAAAGTATTTGTATCGTTTTCAGATAATACCCTGAAAAAATGCGATGAAAAGTATTTTCATCGCGTAGATAGTCCAATAAATATATAATTAGATTTATAAAGTAATTGTATCGTTTTCAGATAATACCATGAAAAATGCAAGGTAAAGTATTTCGTCACGCAGATAGTTAGATAGAGATATAAATAGATATATAAGGTATTGGTACCGAGCTTATCGATATATAATCGATATATGCATATAATTATTTATGCAAATCTGGTGCTTCGGTAGGAGCCTGGCAGTAGCTCGGACGCGTGGGTATTGATGGCCGACCTCGACTTATTCTTAATTGCGTGAGTAACCTTCTGGATGTGGGCACGGGCGAGGCTGCACCTCCAGTAACCCTTTGACGACTGCATGGAGGACCCACAACCCTGCGACAATCATTGTCAATCTGGAACTACAGATTCACCCTTCCCTCAAAAAAACAAAATGGCGACTGAGGGTTGGGTGACCGTCGTTTTAGCAGAAATTGATTTAAGTGATACTGAATAATGGTTCGAGTGTCAGTGAATAGAAAATAGTTAATTACACCTGTGCGTCCTAAATCCTGATGGTTTTTATTTACCGCCTAAATCCTGGAGTCCTTTCTGTATTTTTAAATGTCGGCATATATCCCCTTCATACGCGTGGCTAGGTTTCTCCCTGCACCACTTACAACATTAAAACTACTAACAACCAGCTATTTAATCCAGCCTTTATGACTAAGTTCACCCTAGCTGGAGTCATCACCTTTACGGGGCAGTAAATGGTAGTAAATGTCTCTTTATTTCTAAATTAAGGCGTGTGTAAATTCTTGTCCTTACAAGCATTCGTTTATTGGCTGAGGTTTATTGTCTTTAATAATGCCAGCTGGTAGTAATGGGTAGAACCCTGGCGTAGGTAAATTTTGATCTTCAGTTGCTTGATTTTAATATTAATGGTATTGCTATTTTTGTCTTTGGGAACTGTGGTTGTAACGCAGAGCGTGGTAATGGTTTAGATAACTATGTTGTTTGTTTTATTTATGGTGAATTCAATAATCCTTGCCAAATCGGGTAAGGGTAATGTTATCGCTTGAATTAATGAAGGGTAGTGTTACCGGCAGAATATAACTATGAGGTGATCTACACATCGTCATTTTAAATGTGTTTATTCTAAATCGTGGCATTTTTAATTCTTGTTAATTGGTTATTTTGAAATTTGGCATTTTTAATATTTGCTAACGGGTTATCTTGAATAGTGGCATTTTGATTATTGATCATTTGGCTATTTGAATATTGGCATTTTATTTTATTTTTAAATTGGTCATTTTTTAATGGTGTCTTTGATTATTCATAAATTGGCTATTTTTAAGATTGGCATTTGATTTATTGTTAAATTGGTCATTTTTGGAATAGTGGCCTTTTAATTGTTGTTAATTCTGGTGCCTTCTAAATTCTGTTACTTTTAATATGATCAATTTAAATATTGTCATGGTTACATATTGTCATTTTAATCATGATGTCATGATGTTGGTTTAGACATGAGGTTATTTATAGATACGAGTTGTTTTGTATATTGACATAGGGTAAGGGTGTGTCATTGGGTGGTATTAAACAACTAGGTAATGATGGGTTATGGATACCAATATTTAGGATAAGGCTCATTCCAATTTCCATTGTTGTTATGGGTAAGGTTTAAAGTAGTGTATTTATTAAATTAAATGATAATGCTATGAGAAGATTAGTCTCTACGTCATTGTTTAATGGAATGTTAAGTAAATGGATTTAGATCAGTGAAGGTTGCTCGATGAGACCCTTGTAGTTTATTATGATAATAGTCAACTAAATGGAAAGGATCTCATGTTAGGAAAATAATGATGCCAACCTGTATCGTGAGTAGAATGGTAGTATGGTAGATTAATCCATGACCTCTCAATGATTGGGACCCTCCCTTTTTCTTCTAATACGTTTTTATTCTATCATATATTATGTATATGGGAGTTCATGTCAATTAGACCATTATAACACTTACCCTTTCGATAAGATTTGAAGGTAAACCTTGACATAACTTATTGATGGCCGAATAGGTTAGAATGAATTGTAGGTAAATCAATAGTATGGTAAGTGATTTATTAATGCTATACAATCAGTTATTCTGCATTAGTAATGGGAACTCGCAATTAAAAATTGGTTTTACATTGTTTAAGAGTAGAATTCGCCACTCTTCAACTAGTGGAAACTTATGAGAATGATGGGTTGGTACTTAATGCTAATGGAGGCGGAGATAATGCCTTGTCGTCGTGATGAATGGTCGTTGTAAAATCCTTGTGTTTGGCACTTTCCGTCGAGGTTGTAGTTGTACGTTTATTCATTGTGCACTTGGCTGAGTCCTTGAGTATGGGGTCAGTCGTGTCAGGCGGGATGTAGACACCTTCAGATGCCTTAGTATTTATGTCTGTGTGTAAATCCGGTGGAAGGAAATCCAGTGCCGTATCAAGAGTCCTAGGTTGTTTAAAGGCACAGTTCCACTCTTGCGACACACTCTGAGCCGTATCAGTAGTCTCAGGCTGTTTAAAGGCACAGTTTCCACTACTGCGACTGTACTGTTGGATTCTTTCATTATGTGACAGTACTATACCTAACCCCTGGTGTCTTTTTCTGCTTACAACTGCTAGTTACACGCCCTATGTCTAGGGGCGTTTATTTCTTGTTTTCACTATGATATGTCGGGTCRTCTTGATTGTGTTCGTCTTACTTGCGACTTGTTGGTTCGAGTGGTGACGTAGAGTCGAGGGGGTTGTTTCTTCTACACGCACGCACACACTTTAAACCAAAAAAAAAAAAATTCCAACTATTTTCGGAGTTKTTGTCGTAACCAGGAGGGGTGTTATATATGGTATCAGAGTCGATTCGACCCGCGACTTGGGGTTCGCTACKGCTTTTGTTGACATGAGTTGGTTTTATTATACTGTTGCTGATCGAGTTCATTGTGTGCGTGAAGGCAATCATGGTTAGAGGACGCCGTAGAGGCAGACGACGGGGTGCTAGGGGAGGAGGCAAGACGCCTCGAGCAACATCCACGCCTGAGGGGTCTAACCCCCAGGGAGGCAAGCAGGTGCTCGGACAGGAACATATAGCAGTTGGTGATGTTATTGGGATGATGAGATCCTTTCATCACATGTCTGCGGCTCTGATCATCCGTTTGGACAGATATGAGGCCAGGGCGCCGGCACCCCCTAAGGTTCTGCCGCACACACCAGCCGTCACAGGTAGCGTTCACCGTGAATTCGAGAAGGTAAAATTTCCCGAGTTCTTTAGCACCCCGGACAACGCAGACACTGAGGCATGGTTGGAGAATATGGCGATGTGCTTCGTACTTCGTGATTATACCTCCAGCATGAAGGTCCGCATGGTGGTCTTTCAACTGAATGGGAGCACTCTTCTATGGTGGAAGATGCTCCTGCCGCAGCTGATCATGGTCATAGAAAACATGTCATGGGAATTGTTCGAGGAATGGTTCCGAGAGAGGTGCCTTTCTGAGGAATTCATTGAGCGTCAGCTCAATGAGTTCAACGCATTATGACAGGGAGGTCGTACGGTGCTCGAGTACGAGGCACATTATATAGCGCTGCTCTAGTATGCTCCGCACCTTAACACTGAGAAGCTTAAGGCCATCAGGTTCATGTTGGGCCTTGACGGCTGCCTGCGTGTAAGGGTTTAAATGTTTTGATGCCTCAAACCTTGCACGATGTCGTCCAGAAGGTAGTAGTTCGGGACGGGTTTAGATTCTTGGAGCAGGCTTCAACAGCCAAACAGAAGGCTGGAGGAAAGGTTATGGGCTGTGCCCTTAACCTAGGAGAGTTATCACTAGGGTCAACTGGCACGTCACGATCTTAGGATCTTATAACTTCGTGATCGGTATGGATTGGCTGCAAACGCATGAGGCGATACTCAACTGTAAGACAACATGGTTGAGCTTGGTTGACGATGAAGAACAAAGACGTGTGATTGTAGGAAGGAACCAGGGAGTTTCCCTGAGGTTTGTCTCTTCCTTACAGTTACGAAAGAGTATGTGCAACGGGTGCAAACTTTATGCGATCCTTGCGCTAAATGAGAAGGGAGTAGTGGAAGGTATAGAACACCTTCCGGTGGTGAAGGAGTTAGCGGACGTATTTCCAGAGGAGTTTCCTGGGATGCCGCCAGAGAGAGAACTGGAGTTTACCATAGACCTGAAATAGGGAACCAAATCGATAACAAGAACGCCTTATCGGATGTCGACCCCAGAGTTGCAAGAGTGGAAAATGCAACTGAATAAGTTGTTGGACCTAGGACTGATACGTCCTAGTGTGTCACCGTGGGGTGCACCGGTTATTTTCACTTGAAAGAAGGACAGATCGTGGAGGCTTTGCATTGACTACTGTCAACTGAACCAGACTACGATCAAAAGTCAATATCCCTTACCGAGGAGGATGACCTATTTGATCAAATGAAGGGTGCGACGGTGTTCTCCAAGATCGATTTGCGATCCGGATATCACCAGTTCCGGATCAAGGAGGATGACATCCCTAAGATCGCCTTTAAGACGAGGTTTGGACATTACGAGTTTACTGTTTTGCATTTTGGACTGACAACCTCCCCAGGGGTATTCATGAGTTTGATGAACGGGGTGTTCCGTGAGTACTTGGACAAGTTCATCCAAGTGTTCATTGATGATATTTTGATCTACTCTCGGACGACGAAGGAGCATGACGGGCACTTGCGCTTGGTACTACAATGTTTACGAGAACACAAATTGTATGGGAAGTTGTCCAAATGCTCTTTTTACCAATCGAGGATTCACTACTTAGGGCATGTCATCTCCGGCGAGGGTATCGCCATGGATCCAACCAAGGTTGAGGCTATTATGGAATGGCCTGTGTCTATGAATGTCATAGAAGTGCATAGTTTTATGGAATTAATAGGATACTATCAACGGTTTGTCGAGGGTTTTTCGAAGATAGCAAATCCGATCACGAAATTGCAGAAGAAAAAAAAGAAGTTTGTTTGGATAGAGAAATGCGCAGAAGAATTTCGGAGGCTTAAAGAGTTGTTGACAACTGTGCTGATACTAAAGGTCCCTAACATGGACGCAGACTTCTTGGTATGCACTGACGCATCCAAGGAAGTTTTAGGTAGAGTCTTGATGCAGGACGGATGAGTGATCGCTTACATTTTGAGGAAGCTGAGAAGGCATGAGGAGAACTACGCGACGCATGATTTGGAGTTACTAGCCATCGTATATGCCTTAAAGTTTTGGAGACGCTACCTTGTTGGACAAAAATTTGAATTAAAAACTAACCATTGTGGACTTCAACACATTTTACGCAAAGCGACCTGAACGCGTGACAATGACATTGGTCAGAATTTCTTAGCGATTATGACTTCGAGATTACTGACATAAAGGGAACAATGAACTGAGTGGAGGATGCCTTGAGTCAGAGGCCACGCATTGTTTTGGCATTACCTCTTCAAACGAATCTATGTGAAAAGATTATCACCTTACAGCGTGATGATGACTGGTACAAGGAAGTCAAGGATTTTATCAGACAAAACATGATGACGGTACCACGATATGAGGGATATTCATTGGATAATTATAGGTTATTGAGGTTTAGAGGTCGGATTTACTTACCACCTAGCGACGAGTTGAGGATGTTGATCCTGAGCGAGGATCATAGAGCAGTTTACATGGCTCACCCAGGAGTCACGAAGATGAGGGCATACCTTAAACCCTTATTCTTTTGAAAATGAATGAAGGCCGACATAGTCAACTTTGTCGCTAGATGTCTAGAGTGCCAGCAGGTAAGGGTTGAACATAGACACCCGAAAGGATTACTTCAACCACATGCCATTCCGGAATCGAAATGGGAAGTTATATCGATGGATTTTATTGTTGGATTTCCACTGACAGCAAGGAGACACATCTCAATTTTTGTATTAGTAGACACTCTGATGAAGAGTGCTCACTTTATTCATGTGCGTACGACGTATCAGGCACCTGACATAGCGAGAGTTTTCATCAGTGAGATTTTGAGGCTGCATGGCGTGCCTAGAAAGATTATATCCTATCAAGGATCGGTGTTTTTTGGACGATTTTGGATGAGTTTCCAAGAGGCCTTGGGAACCAAACTTAACTTTAGTACTGCATATCACCCAGAGATGGACGGACAAACGGAACGTATGAACCAAACCTGATAGACCAACAAAAGCGTTGGGAGGAATTCTTGCCTCTAGTAGAGTTCGCTTACAACAACAGTTATCAAAGCACCATAAAGATGGCGCCTTTTGAATTTCTTTATGGGCGACCGTGTCGGACGCCCTTGAGTTGGGATCGACTTGAGGATAGGGTCTTGGTGGGACCAGAAGCGATCCAAGAAGTGGAAGAGCAGATGAAAACTATAAGACAAGGGATTAAAGAAGCGCAAGATCGACAGAAGAGTTATGCCGACGCACACTGAGTCGACCGTAGTTACGAGGTCGGTGATCGAGTATTCTTGCAAGTTAAACTGCATAAGAGTTCGATCAAGTTTGGAAAGGGATATAAACTCTCTCCTAGGTTCGTGGGACCTTTCGAGATTGTGGAGAGAAAGGGGCCTGTGGCCTATCAACTAGCCTTGCCTGATTCTTTGAGGCGTATGCACGATGTTTTTCATGTATATATTTTGAGACATTATATTAGTGATCCTACACATGTGATTGACCTGAGTTCCTTACAGGTATCAGATGAGGGAGCGCTCAGGGCTGAGTCGGTTCGCATTTTAGATCATCATGTTCGACAGTTACGACATTGAATGGTAGATCAGGTCAAGGTCCAATGGGACATTTATAGTTCGCACTCGGTGACCTGGGAGGACGCATATGATATGCGTCAGCAGTTTCCATTTTTGTTTGATAGATAGACTTATGATACTGTGATACTTTATTTTCTGCATTTATACTGAGAAAATTCGGGACGAAGTTTAGACCAAGAGGGGGTGTATGTAACATCCCGCTCTAGCGCACTGAGAAAACTTATTATTCGAGGACACTTGCTCGCAAGTGATCCAGACTTTTATGATGTTAGACCATTTATACTTGATTATGATGCGATTGAGAGATGACATGATGTGTTACTATTTGATGTAGACAGGTGCTATTGACTTAGTTTTATTGAGTGTGCAGGGTTTTTTACCTTGACGATGCAGAGGCATCGGTAGAACCCCCTTGGACTCCGGACCGAGTCAGGGAGTGTGCTTTTGGGTGATATGTTTACTATGATGCTTCATTCGGTTGATGATTTGTTGTTGACATTTCTGACATGATTATTGATGATGCAGGCTGATGATAGATTTCCGACCTTACTCACATATGGAGTAAAGGGGTCACACATGATTTGCAGAGAGGTTGAGGGAGAGGGGTGGACAGCAGCCCTGCCTCTGCCTGCTAGCACTCTCGCCATGGCTCGAACTGTAGGTTAACGATTACCTAGTTCGAGAGGACCCACAATGTCGTGAGGGCTGACTGCGACAGTCACTCACGATGATTCTAAGGGGCATGCAATAAGGCGGGGGCCTTATTCATTATAACCCTTAGTCTCCTACAAGTTCACCTGCCGGAGTGTTGACTCCAGGGGTTATAGAGGTCTACCAATTAGTCCAGTTGGCGAGTGGCACCCTTAGAGAATGTGGTGCATCCTGAAGGGCATGTCGCACAAAAGAAACTCAGTTGGCGAGTTGCACCCTTGGAGCACATGGTGCATCCTGAAGGGCACGTCGCCCAAAAGAAATTCAAGAGGCGAGTGGCACCCTTGGCGCACGTGGTGCGTCCTGAAGGGAACGTCGCAATAAAGGTGGTTGAAGGAGTCAGCCTAATTAGCCCTAAGTCATCAGCACCTAAATAAAACCTTAGGCAATTCCCTTAACCAATCATCGCCTAGCCCAGAATCTAACCCTAATCCTAAGACATTTCTAGAAAAAGGAGGGAAATTTAGTGTGACCTTAACAAATGAAAATTCAAAAAAAAAAAAAAAAAAACTCAGATTTTTATCCTCTCATTATCCATGTCTACTTTATTAAACTATCCTCCATCGCCTCGATCTTCGTGTGTCCATCTCCCTTTTACATGTCCAGTTCACATTACTAAATTGCCATCCCTCCCCTTAATTCGTCATTATTATTTTTATGTAAGACATTACTTTTCCCATATACATGTTTGCCATCACCTTAATCTCTATTTATCCTATATATACATATTAATGGTGAATTTAAAAGATGGATAATGATAATTTACTATGATGAATGCATTCTTATAAATATATATATATATATATATATATATATGCATATATTATAAATAAATGGTGGCTTATTCCTAAACCTTAAATTTTTAGAATAATGAAAATGATAAATGGATTCTCTTTGCGAAAGTTTATTAATCCCTACCGCCTCTAGCTTTGATAAAAAGTTACGCATGTAAAAATAAAAGGGAATTAATAATGAGCGCACATACTCTTTGAGTTTTCAAAAAAAAAATTAAAATAAAATAAAATAAAAAGAGAAATAAGAAAATAAAAGGGAAAAGGGGGGAAAACCTAAAAGAGGAGGATTTAGGGTTTGAGACTGGATAAAAAAAGGAAGAGGGGGAAAGAAGGGGATTTTTTTTTTGAGCTATTGGTATTGTTATGCTTCCAGACTAGAGAGTGGACTGATTTCTTGTAGGAGTTGGGAATTCTCAGCAGACTTGAGTGGTAGCTCAGCCTTGGAAGTGAGCTGAGAAGCTAGGCTATCATCTGGGTTGTGTGTGGCCCCTTTGCGGATCGGGGGGCTAAGGGGTAAGTAGAGTACCCCTAGCATTTGGCTGGGAGTTACCGGTGAGTCCTCTACGGTCGGCGAGAGGGAGCAACATGGAGAGTGGGATGCGGAACGAATGGCAGATGATTCCAGGAGCAAGCATTCAGTCAAAGGTACGCTTTCTGGTTGAATGGTAGATGAATGAAAGATTTATGCTTGGGATCTGGTTGAAATGTTTGGTTTTCATACATAGAAAAATTTCATTGTGCAAGGGGTGAGAAAAATAGATTAACTCTGCTGTTTAGATTAGATGGTAGATGGAAAAGAATAATTTCTCTGTGTTGATAATATAGAATATCTATGCGTTTGGTTGGGGTTTCTTAGCGATCTAAGGGTTACTTGTTCTGCTTGGGTCATTTATCCCAGCGCTGGTTGTAAAAGGAATATTCTTTGCGTTTTGTTTTCCTGTTGATGTATTTACTGTGGGCGTTTTTATTTTCTGTTGATGTATTTACTGCGGGCGCTTTTATTCCTCGGTTGATGTATTTATTGTGGGCGTTTCCTATGACTACGAGCGTTCCCATTTGTGACTAGGCTGTTTTATATATCATAGCTGGAGTTTTACTTTCCATGGATTAATCGCTCACTCTGGCTGATTGGAATGTGTTGTGTTATCGGGCTTTCATCATTGGATTTTCTTCAATGGCATGCATGGCCTATTGCTTTGTAAGAGTGGCTTGTAGCAAGCCTTATTTTTTCACAGGAAGATCGCACGGTTGTATTCAAAGGGATATAATCATTTTACATAAACCAGCAACAATAGGCTGCTACAGGAGTCGTGGGTGTTGATTGTGGCTCGCTGGTATTCAAATAACACAATGAAAAATGCAATGAAAAGTGTTTCATCGCGTCGATAGTCCAATAGATATATACCTAGATTTATAAAGTATTAGTATCGTTTTCAGATAATACCATGAAAAGGCAATGAAAAGTATTTTCATCACACAGATAGTCCAATAAACATATAATTAGATTTATAAAGTAGTCCAATAGATATATAACTAGATTTATAAAGTATTAGTATCGTTTTCAGATAATACCATGAAAAGGCAGTGAAAAGTATTTTCATCACGCAGATAGTCCAATAAATATATAATTAGATTTATAAAGTAGTCCAATAGATATATAACTAGATTTATAAAGTATTTGTATCGTTTTCAAATAATACCGTAAAAAAATGCAATGAAAAGTATTTTCATCGCGTAGATAGTCCAATAAATATATAATTAGATTTATAAAGTAATTGTATCGTTTTCAGATAATACCATGAAAAATGCAAGGTAAAGTATTTCCTCACACAGATAGTTAGATAGAGATATAAATAGATATATAAGGTATTGGTACCGATCTTATCGATATATATTCGATATATGCATATAATTATTTATGCAAATCTGGTGCTTCAGTAGGAGCCTCGCAGTAGCTCGGATGCATGGGTATTGATGGCCGACCTCGACTTATTCTTAATTGCATGAGTAACCTTCTGGATGTGGGCACGGGTGAGGCTACACCTCCAGTAACCCTTTGATGACTGTATGGAGGACCCACAACCCTACGACAATCATTTTCAATCTGGAACTACAGATTCTCCCTTCCCTCAAAAAAAAAAATGGCGATTGAGGGTTGGGTGACCGTCGTTTTAGCAGAAATTGATTTAATTGATACTGAATAACGGTTCGAATGTCAGTGAATAGTAGATAGTTAATTACACCTGTGCGTCCTAAATCCTGATGGTTTTTATTTACCGCCTAAATCCTGGAGTCCTTTCTGTATTTTTAAATGTCGGCATATATCCCCTTCATACGCGTGGCTAGGTTTCTCCCTGCACCACTTACAGCAGTAAAACTACTAACAACCAGCTATTTAATCCAACCTTTATGATTGAGTTCTCCCTAGCTGCAGTCATCACCTTTACGGGGCAGTAAATGGTAGTGAATGTCTCTTTATTTCTAAATTAAGGCGTGTGTAAATTCTTGTCCTTACAAGCATTCGTTTATTGGATGAGGTTTATTGTCTTTAATAATGTCGGCTGGTAGTAATGGGTAGAACCCTGGCGTAGGTAAATTTTGATCTTCAGTTGCTTGATTTTAATATTAATGGTATTGCTATTTCTGTCTTTGGGAACTCTGGCTATAACGCAGAGTGTGGTAATGGTTTAGATAATTGTGTTGTTTGTTTTATTTATGGTGAATTGAATAATCCTTGCCAAATCGGGTAAGGGTAATGTTATCACTTGAATTAATAAAGGGTAGTGTTACCAGCAGTATATAATTATGAGGTGATCCACACATCATCATTTTAAATGTGGTTATTCTAAATAGTGGCATTTTTAATTCTTGTTAATTGGTTATTTTGAAATTTGGCATTTTTAATATTTGCTAACGGGTTATCTTGAATAGTGGCATTTTGATTATTGATCATTTGGAAATTTGAATATTCGCATTTTATTTTATTGTTAAATTGGTCATTTTTGAATGGTGGCTTTGATTATTGATAAATTGGCTATTTTTAAGATTGGCATTTGATTTATTGTTAAATTGGTCATTTTTGGAATAGTGGCCTTTTAATTGTTGTTAATTCTGGTCCCTTCTAAATTCGGTTACTTTTAATATGATCAATTTAAATATTGTCATGGTTACATATTGTCATTTTAATCATGACGTCATGAAGTTAGTTTAGACATGAGGTTATTTATAGATACGAGTTATTTTGTATATTGACATAGGGTAAGGGTGTGTCATTGGGTGGTCTTAAACAACTAGGTAATGATGGGTTATGGATACCAGTATTTAGGATAAGGCACGTTCCAATTTCCATTGTTGTTCTGGGTAAGGTTTAAAGTAGTGTATTGATTAAATTAAATGATAATGTTATGAGAAGTTTAGTCTCTACGTCATTGTTTAATGGAATGTTAAGTAAATGGATTTAGATCAGTGAAGGTTGCTCGATGAGACCCTTGTAGTTTATTATGATAATAGTCAACTAAATGGCAAGGATCTCATGTTAGGAAAATAATGATGCCAACCTGTATGGTGAGTAGAATGGTAGTATGGTAGATTAATCCATGACCTCTCAATGATTGGGACCCTCCCTTTTTCTTCTAATACATTTTTCTTCTATCATATATTATGTATATGGGAGTTTAGGTCAATTAGACCATTATAACACTTACCCTTTCGATAAGATTTGAAGGTAAACCTTGACATAACTTATTGATGGCCGAATAGGTTAGAATGAATTGTAGGTAAATCAATAGTATAGTAAGTGATTTATTAATGCTATACAATCAGTTATTATGCATTAGTAATGAGAACTCGCAATTAAAAAATGATTTTACATTGTTTAAGAGTAGAATTGGCCACTCTTCGACTAATGGAAATTTATGAGAATGATGGGTTGGTACTTAATGCTAATGGAGGCAGAGATAATGCCTTGTCGTCGTGATGGACGGTCGTTGTAAAATCCTTGTGTTCGGTACTTTCCGTCCAGGTTGCGGTTGTACGATTATTCATTGTGCACTTGGCTGAGTCCTTGAGTATGGGGTCAGTCGTGTCAGGTGGGATGTAGACACCTTCAGATGCCTTAGTATTTATGTCTGTGTGTAAATACGGTGGAAGGAAATCCAGTGTTGTATCAAGAGTCTCGGGCTGTTTAAAGGCACAGTTCCACTCTTGCGACACATTTTGAGCCGTATCAGTAGTCTCAGGCTGTTTAAAGGCACAGTTTCCACTACTACGACTCTACTGTTGGATTCTTTCATTCTGTGACAATACTGTACCTAACCCCTGGTGTCTTTTTCTGCTTACAGCTGCTAGTTGCACGCCCTATGTCCAGGGGCATTTATTTCTTGTTTTCACTGTGATATGTCGAGTCATCTTGATTGTGTTCATCTTGTTGGTTTGAGTGGTGATGTAGAGTCGAGGGGGTTGTTTCTTCTACACGCGCGCACACACTTTAAACAAAAAAAAATAAAAATTGCAATTGTTTTCGGAGTTGTTGTCATAACCAGGAGGGATGTTACATGGCATTACCATATTACAATGTAATATGTCATTGCCGTATTACAATGTAATATGACATTACCGTATTACATTGTAATATGGCATTGCCATATTACAATGTAATATGGCAATACCATATTACATTGTAATATGGAATTACCATATTACATTGTAATATGGCAATACCATATTACAATGTAATATGGTAATCCCATATTACATTGTAATATGGAATTACCATATTGCATATTACAATGTAATATGGTAATACCATATTACGATTACCATATTACATTGTGACAGATCCTTTAAGTTTAAAAATAATAAATACACAAGATATGGTATTACCATATTACATTGTAATATGGGAATGCCATATTGCATTGTAATATGGCAATGTCATATTACAATGTAATATGACAATGCCATATTCCAATGTAATACGACAATGCCATATTACAGTGTAATACGGCAATGTCATATTACAATGTAATATGGCAATGCCATATTACAATGTAATACGGCAATGCCACATTACATTGTAATACGGTAATGACATATTACATTGTAATACGGCATTACCATATTACATTGTAATACGGTAATGCCATATTACATTGTAATATGGCATTACCGTATTACAATGTAATATGGTATGCCATATTACAATGTAATATGGTAATGCCATATTACAATGTAATATGGTAATGCCATATTATTACAATGTAATATGGCATTACCGTATTACATTGTAATATGGCATTACCATATTATAATGTAATATGGTAATACCATATCTTGTCTATTTTTTTCTTTTTAAACTTAAAGGACGTGTTACAATATCGATGATAGTTCGTCAAAAACCAATTTTTATTTTGAACAACCGTGGCAATAGAGATGAATCTTCATCGCAATTATCCAAAGTTTTTCGTCGCACATACAACATCTACATCGTAAGTTTGGTCTTGGTATAAATTTTCTTCAATATTGCCATGCTTTTTCATCGCAATTTTCCACAGTTTTGTGTCACACATACAACATCTGCGTCGTAAGTTTTTGTCTTGGCATAAATTTCCGTTGCTATTCCCACGCTTTTGCGTTGCAACTTTCCACAATATTTTTGACATTGCCATGATTATTCGTCACAATTTTCCATGGTTTTGCATCACACATACATCATCTGCATCTTAATTTTTTGTCTTGGCATAAATTTTCGTCGCTATTGCCACGCTTTTGCATCTCAACTTTCCACAACTTTTTTATATTGCCACGTTTTTCGTCGTAATTGTGACGAAGTGTCATCGTAATTGAGACGATGCATAGAGTTAACCCATATTTATGGTGATGACATGTGGAGAGATAATTTTCATTGATATTTCCACAAACACCTGGTTCGTGGATATAGCAACGAAAAAAAGTCTTGGATTTCATGGAAATTGAGACGGATAAGTGTGAAAATAGCAACGAAAAACCGTCGCAAATTTTGTCATATGTACTACTAGATTTTATCTCTATGTTGATGGAATGCAGATATGTCCCAGTGTAACATCACCAAAAATAAATTATTTTTAAGTCTGAAAATACTTAGGAATTTATTTCCGTTTTTGGTAAATTCAAAATTGGAAAATTATTGCCATTTATGGCAATTTTGAATTTCGACTTTGGTTAATTGTAAAGTACGATTATGACTGTTGGGCAAGGATTTGATTTGTTCCAACCAACTATTTGAATATAAAACTTGTAGGGAACAAATAATTTTTATATTTATTGCTGATGGACAATTGGAATAGCCAGGTTGAAATTAGTTGACCATGAATCCATGAGTGGGGAACATGTTGGAACTACCTCAGGGTTGAATGTTACAAGTGGAAAATTAGTAATTTGGCCATTGGTAGCCCCTAAAAAATCATGAATTTGGAAATATGTGAAAATTCCCAAGGGGAAAAGACCTAGGAACAAATGATTTGGCATATATATCATATGGGAGGAGGCAGAACGTTGCCTAGTATGCTGGGGGAAAAATAATTATCACTTGTTGTTATGAACACTACTTTCTGAGTGTGAGGCAAGGGGAAGTTTTATGAAACCGAAGGACTATAGCTAAGGATGATTTCAAGAGTTTTTCCTATTGGATTCATGGTTAGGCTAGGGGGTGGACGGAGTAAGTAGATTGTTTGTTCCATTCTAAGGTTGGGAGGAACTTGGCTGTTCCATTTGTTATTAGGAAACTTGCTTAGATATGTCCATCTACTTCTTTTTGATTGAATTTTATTTGATCTAATGGCTGATATAACACATCTTTTTAATTCTAGATGAATTGTTCTATTGATTAAATTACTATTGGGATGAAATGAATTGTAGTGTAACTCTTACAGTTTTATTGCATTCATTGAGTAAGAAATTCTGCGTGGATTAACTGTATATGGGATTGTTTTATACAAATATATGGAAGATGTATATAAGATATATGGGATATGTATTGTGATAACTCTAGCATTTCAGGCATGTAATTAATTGCATATAAGAAAACAACTTAAATATTTTTTTTGATTGAAGAATGTCAAAGAAAATTCTAGAATTAAACTTGAAAGCTTAGATTTATATATACATATATTTCTATAGGTTAAATACATAGGCTGTACTAAATAGTTATGATGATGAGACTGTGCAAATGTCATTTGAGACTTGGAATGAAATATGCAATAGAAAGTAATTATATATATATATATATATATATATATATATATATAGATAGATAGATAGATAGATAGATAGATAGATAGATAGATAGATAGATATGTATAGTTTCTTGTACAAGATTCTAGACTCACTTAAATGCCTAGTATATGCATACCACCAGATGCCAATGATATAAAGGAAAATGGACAATCAGTTTTTCCACAGTAACCACAACAGGAGTTTTCTTTTTGTCTTATACAATTCATAGGACAGAGACCACTCACATTTCATAACAGTATTCGCATGACCGAGGGGACATCTATACACTCTTTTAATAAAAATAATATAGGATATGTGTAACCACAGGCCTGGAATAAATAGATAACAGTCATGTTTCATTACAATAGCGTAGTAGTAGAAATCCTGTGACTCAAATACCTAAAAATTATTACATATTCCACAACAAGACCAATATTCAAATGTGTCTTCAACTCTATGCAATACTGCATTATAAATTTCCAATAGTGAAAAACTATTGCAAAAATGAATATACAATTAACCAGTCACTACAAGAGTCGGGTTTGAGATTCCACGCTAATGGTATTCTAGGACATAACTATTTCTTTTGATAGAACATGGAAGAATAAACTCTGAGAGTTCTATGAAAAGGAACCTAAGTACATTTTTCATAAGAAGATGTCCTAGAATCTGAAGACTTTGTTGCACACCAATCCTATAAGAAGACCAAGAAATTATAATTAGTATTTAGTTCGAAGAAAAAAAAATCCATATGTTGAATGTATAATAAATTTACCAGGGTAAAATGTTTACAAAAAGAGACAACACAAATGAAAATTTGGACTTCACTTAGCTTGCGGCTCTAAAGCAAAGGCCTTCCTTCCTCCTTGCATCCATGAGAACGTCATCCACATACCTGAAAGGGGTGGAGTGGCCAAGGATCGCCTGATGGGTACCTTCACAGTAAAAAAAGGGCCCATCATTAGATTATAGAAACTAAACATTAATCAGTCTTTTCAGAAAGATAGATAAATAAGAAGCAATTGTAAACCCAGAATTGTAAATAGCGTAGAGTATAAATGTACTCCAAAGAGAATACAGAAATCCAATTCACAGATAATGCTAGGATACTTTCTTTCCTCAGGCTTAAAAAAGAATTTCAAGATTGATGGAAAAAAAAATGAAACCATATCAGGGTTCTGAATTACCTAAATCCCCATTCTATTCTTCATACAAAAATGAAGGGTTCTAGACAAATTAATTACCGGATTCTCAGAACGATGAATAAGGGAAATTTCATTAATGAATAAAGGTAAATTCATTTAAGCACTAAATCCCTGGAATAACTTACACAATAAAAATCATAACTGGTATATATACTTGTATAAGCACAGACGGGGTGAATAGAATATCCTAGATTAAAAAGAAAATATACACAACAGATAAGGAAACCTCACCGTAACTATAGACTGTACCTACGATTTCATCCCCTTAAATCCGAGTATGTAAGGTTGCATAGAAGGTTGGATGTAAGAAGTCGATAACTCGAAGATTAAGGATAAAGCAAACAAAATCCTCAGCGAACACAATAGCGGACAACACTTTTAAAAGGAAGTAATTTACAATAATGGAGAATGTTACATTACCTAGATGAAGGAATCTTGTGAATAGAATATGGGTCTTTCCAAAGAAACAGTAGCATACATTCATACTCTTTATCGAGCCCCCTTTTAGAGGTCTCATAATAGGATTTTTTCACTAGTGTAGTAATGATAGGTAGGTCATGACGAATAAATAAAAGGTTACACAGACAAAGATAGAGATGGAGGATAATTTGTTATTTAATATAATCCCAAGTACATTAGGGGTTAATCCAAAAATCAAAAGAAAACGAGAGCCACTTGCGTAGGATACTTCACAGGTTAATGGCCTCTGTAAAGAGGATTAACTACCCAACGAAGGAAGACGTAGGACATCACAAGTGTATATCTATCCATGCCCAGAGGAATTAGTCTAGTAATTTAAAGAACAATGGACCGGAAAGCTTCACTGTAAAATCATAAAGAATAATAGTTGCAGAGCTATTTTCTCTATGGAAAACCCCCCGAAAATTCCACCCGAATACTAAAAGCATAAGCATGTCATGGGCTTACCACGAAAGTCATGTAGCCTTGTGTGTTTTCCATCGGGTAAAGTTCTCTAGGTCGTCGACCTCCCTTGCCAAGAACAAACACATATTTAACACTGAAGTCTCATGCAAAAAACTCACATTAGTCCTGTAAACCCTTACTATGTAGAGTAAATGGTGGAAATACAAATATTGTCTCTAGCCATGTGATGGGATGAATATGGTGCAATCGTATTGGACATGGGGTCCAGTGATAACCTTGGGATTACCTCTCACAGGGTCTCCATTAATGGGATGAACAAAGGTTTTAACTCATGACTAACAGGAACCCTTTGAATTCATACTATGTTAATATGAGCAAAGGACAGTTCCTTGAAGGCATGATACACAGGACCATCAAACTCTAGTTGTTATCGTTGAGTTAAGGAACAACTAAAAGTTTGTTATCAATGAGTTTGTTATTGAAAAATGATTATGATGATAATAATCATAAGTTCTAAACACAACCAGTACTCATAGGGGTTTTTTTTGTCCATGTAAAGTAATGTATAATCACCGTATGTTAGGCCTATAGCCTTCTCATTAAGGGTGTATGCTCTCAACCCTTTATGATATGAACATAGTATATTGTGTAGGGGATTATTTTCGAAATGTCAAATAGGGTTTGCTCTTGCGTGCAAACATGGAAACCTATGCTCAGGGAAGAGTATAGGACCATGAGTCCTATGTCTAATACAACATATATATATATATATATATATAAGTATTAGAATATTAGTAAGTTTAAATATTTATAAATGGTAATTGTCTAGAATGTGAAAGGTTAATCTTTTTGAGGTGAGGGTATAGAAAAGTCACCCTTGCCTTCCATATAGAAATTATGTGCAGTATGAGATAAGTTAGAGTAGAAATATTTAGAGATGACCATTCATCGTTTTGATAACCAAAATATATGAATCTCGCATAAGTTAACAATGATGATAATTACCTACTTCTCTTAACTATAAGTCTTCCAGAATGAATGGTTCAAACAAAGAAGATTTAATGTTCGTCATAATTTTTTTATTATTATTTGGGTAAATTTGGGGTACATTACACCCATACGACACAACAACACATCCTGAAGATGGAAATTAGCGAAAAAATAGTTTGCGTCCAAACTTTGGTGGGTGGTGGTGAAGTATGAGTCTGTATCATAGATTTTGGTCCATCCAAAGGTCTCATGGCCAAAAGTGTCTAGCAATGTGGTGAGTTTCACGACTAGTGCTATGCTGAGGAAATCAATGACACAGTTGGTGCTTCCTATTTTATACTTGATGTTGAGGTGGAATTGTTGCAATTATGCTAGAATTGCTGCAATTTTCCTTGTGTTTGCATGAACTATAGTGGCTTATGATCAGTGTGGATGACTATCTCCTTCCAAAGAATGTAATGTCTCCATTGGTGACAGGCTTGCACAATTAAGTACATTTGTTTTTCATAAGTAGGGTACCTACAAACAACATATTATATTTTCTGACTATGATAGGCCACAGGGTGGTTATGCTAAGTGAGAACGGTGCCCACAACATAGTATTAACCATTTGTCTCGATCTCAAAGTGTTGTTGTGGGTCTGGTAGTGAAAGTAGTGGGTATGATCATAAGCGCTACTTCAAATCATCGAACGTTTGTTTTTTGGACTTTCCCCACACAAACTTTGCCTTACCACCACCCATGGTTACTTGGATGAGGGCCCATGCAATGTGGGAGAATCCCAACACAAACCTGCAGTATAAATTGGCAAAGCCAAAGAAGCTCTGAAGCTCAGTGAGTGTGGTTGGGTTTTTCCAGTCATAGATGACTTGGATCTTGGTTGGATCCACATGTACACCATCTTGATAAAATATTACCCTAGGTAATGGACCTTTTCCATGCCAAAGGATCATTTTTCCAGGTTGGTGTATAGCTTGTGCTGTCACAGGGTGTGCAAAACATGTTGAATATGATGCAATTATTCTGCCCAAATATTGTTGTAAACAAGAATTTCATCCAGATACACCACTACAAAAGTATTGGTGAATGGCCATACAATATCATCCATCAAACTCATGAAAGTGGATGGAGAATTTGTGAAGCCAAAGGGCATGACAAAGCATTCGAAAAGACCTTTCTTTGACATGAAGGTGGCCTTTCATACATCCGTATGTTCTATCAGGACCTAGTGGTATCCAAACTTCAGATCAATATTACTAAAGTATTTGGCCCTCGTGAGTTGATCAAGGAGGTTGTCGATTTGAGGAATTTGGTACTAGTTTCTGACTGTGATTTTATTCAGAGCCTAATAATCAATGAAGATTCACTAGGTTCCATATTTATTTTGTACCATCATGATTGGGCTCTCGCAAGGTGATGAGATGGGATGGATGTGCCCCTATTGAAGTAGTTCTTGTATCTACCACTTAATCTCCTCATTCTCTAACAGAGAGTGGTGATAGACTAGACCATTGGGAAGCAGTGTGCCATGGGTCAAATCAATGGGGTGCTTGACCTGACAATGCAGAGGTACCCCGATAGGTGAGGAGAATATATCCAAGTATGATTTCACAACCTTATCCACTCTCTTCTTCTATGTGGAGAGGTTGGATACAGATACACTAGATGTCGTTTCGATATATCTCTCATTTTGAGAGAGAATCACAAAGAAGACAAACTTCCTATTTTGAGAAATGACCTTCCTGCATTGCTTAGCAGAGATAAAGGAAATAATACTAGGTGGGACTACCTCCAATATCCTGTATAATTTCTGGTTCAACGTAATAATAAAACTGTGAGGCCTAGAATTATATATATCATGATGTTTCCATAAATATGGTTGGACAAAAATAACTTTACAAACTTCGAGAGGGGAAACATCACACAATACCTCATCTTTGAAGGGCTTGATGTTATATTACAAGCGACATTGTTGAATGACGTGAATGTCACTTCCTTGGAGGATCCATCTGATGGTGTAGGGATACAAGTGTGGAGTTGTTAGTAGGGAAATTCGCTTGAAAACCTCTACTGATATGAAGTTCTTCTGGCTACGGCTATCAATGATGAAGTGCAACGGGGTATCCTTCACCCACATATGTGAATGAAAAAGGCATTCAACTTCCTTTGGCTCATCTAGTTCAATGGATTTTAGCTTTGTGGTAGAAATGATAGCACCAGGTTATGCATCATTGATCTGTCTCCCCCTTTCTAGTTCTCAATCGAATTCAGAACTGGCATCTAATTAAGAGGTTTTCACCTCATCCACCAATTACTTCTTTGAGAAGCAAAAAAATAGTGTTATTCCAGGGAATCTTATGGAAGTCAAACCACTTCCTAGTATATTTGTTTGTATTTTTGGTGTCCTTATTTTCTTGCATCCTAGACTAATTATTTCGACGTGGCCCATATTTTCTCTATCCTTTTTTCTATAGGTTGGGGATGCCCTTTCGTTTCTTTTTCTATGAGGCGTTCCCAAGACCAAATTGTCGCGTCTTTTGTTTGAGCTTCTGCTTGATTTTGAAACCATATCGGTAGGCTACACCCAAGGATGATATGTCTAGAAAATCCATTTCGGCCTCGATGTATCTATGCAGAATGTATTGAAGATATTTTTGAACTCGGGCACTGCTTGGCTTCTTTCCTCTTGCCGTGTGGTCCATTTTGTATATAGATCATTATAACTTCCAACATGGTAGTATTTTTCCGTAGTAGAATCCGTAAAGGACTCCCAGGTGACCATGACTTGAAATAATGAGGGTTCATTTGTTTCCTTCTGCTCACAGAAAGTTTCCCACAAAAATTTGACATGGGGAACGAATTTGAGGAGCGCAAAAGTAATATTTTCTCTATTCGAGAAGTTATGGACAAAGAAATATTGTTCTAGAAGATTTAACCATTTGTCTATAGAATCTACGTCTATATGAACTTCAAATATTGGAATATCGAAGTTGATTTGTACCTTGAAGGGGAAAACACCTTTGTTTAAGGAAGATCCATCGCATGTTGGTAGTCGCTGAAGGATTTGCGTAAAAATATCCATCATCTCGTTCCTCTGTTGCATGAGGGATTTCTTGAAAAATATTTTGAATGGATATCCCATCCCATCGTATTTATTTTATGTTCCATGAGATATCACTTGGGCATGCAATATATTTTTTCCTCAAGAGAATCAAGCTCGAGACCCAATTCTTTGTACCTTGACCTCGTTGGCAACATTCATTAAGAATGACAAGGAGAATACCGCTCTGATACCATTGATTTAGATTTTATGAGCATAATGAAATGAATACAAATTATTATTAAAATATCCTTAACACAGAATAAGAGATATACAGTAAAATTGGTTTCTATTCAATAAGGAAATAAGCTGAAACTGTAAAATGAAGCGGAAAACAAGCTTGCTAGAATGGTGGCAACTTATCTCTAAGAAGTGGTGTCACGCTTGTGCTCATTCGATAGAACCTGATTACAATGAGGCTCTCAAGGAATTTTTACAATAAATAGGAATGTCAAAAACCTTAGACATCCAGAAGCCTAACCCTAGGAGATGAAGGGATACAAGTCACATGGGACCCATTTGGGTAAGTTAGTACATCAACTTCTGAAGGTCGTAAATTTTGCATACGATCTATGTTTTAGGCGCAGAATACCCCATTGGAAAGGTCTATCTTAGGAATACACATTTTTCTTGTAAAAATGCCTACACATGTTGATTGTGGCAAGCCCTAATAACATTGTTTAGGGCCTCAAAACAACCACGAAAGTTAGGGACCTGAAAACTAGGAAAAAACTTCCAAACTTTCAAATTGCCAAAATGAGGCAGTTGGAATAGGTGGGAGGCCACTGAAATCCATCTAAATTAGGGGGTGTGGAAGAGATATGGAGAGAGAGAGAGGGAGGTTAGATACATGAGAGAGAGATAATTAAATGGATGGAAAGAGAGTATTGAGAGAGAGAGGGAGAGCGACTGAGAGAGAGATAGGGGGATTAAGAG
>ML797300.1:348124-360036 GCA_009831015.1 Picea engelmannii | reverse complement strand
GAGAGAGAGAGAGGGGGGGATGAGAGAGAGAGAGAGAGAGAGAGAGAAATTCTTAGAAAAAAAAATTTTAAATTAAAAAAATATTATAAAACAATTCCTAATTGAAATCAATCAAAGAAAATAACAAATCATTAAATTAATCAAATTAAATAACAAATCATTAAATTAATCAAATAAAATAACAAATCGTTAAATTAATCAAATAAAATAACAAATCATAAATCCTACAAAATATCTCCTACTAAACACACTAAATTTAGAATAAAAATATTATAAAAAATATCTAATCAAAAGAAATCAAATAAAATAACAAATCATAATTCGAAGTAAAAGTAGAATGTATTCTCCATTTAATTACGTTATCAATTCCATGGTTGAATGGTCCATGAAAATCTGTATTGCTCGCCTACATTAGAAACCATTTAAGGAGGAATGCAATTTTTTAATAGCTATGTCATTCGAACCTGCAACATCGTGTGTGCAAAGAGCAACTCATGATGATGCGTCATCACTGCAACATTGGTGTAATGGAAGGAAGGAATATAAACTAAGTTGAACATTCTTGACCCAATTTAAATCATAATACAATGGTTATGTATGACGTTACCCTCCAAATAAATTTAAATAGTAAAAAAAATACTTAAATCACAAAAGCCCACAATGTGGGAAAATCATAATAAATGAAACAAAATTAAACAAAAAGTAAAAGGAATGTATACAATAAGAAGAAAACGAGTAATAATTTAAAATTAAAAATAAAATTATAGCGTCCATGAGGAAAAAAAATAGGTATACAACCCTCCAACTAATAAAAATAAAAGAGACAACTATACATATCAAGTGGTGGGGCTGTAGTGTGGCCACGCGTCCATGGAGGTGGTGTCAGGTGTCGGTTCCCCGAGAGGATCTCGCTCCTCCTTGACTGGTGGAGCATCCTCCTCCTTGACTGGTGCGGTGTTCTCCGAAGTCCCAAGTGTTGGAACTGGTGCCAAGACTGGTGGCTCATCTTCTGCTGCGTATGCTTCTCCTGCTAGGGGGTGGTGGATGTCATGTAATGCTGAAAGAAATTGTAGGAATTTTGATGCTTTCCCATCCAAAATCTCCAGGAAAAATCGTAGATCATCCAAGTCCCGATGTAGCTCAAACAGTAGGCCTTGCAGCAGTGCAAGGCTTGTTTCCAATTCAGATTCAGGGTAGTCGCTAGAGTCAGTGTGGGAGTGAGGTTGTTGAAGTGAACCCTGGCTTGCTTCAAGGTCATCACTCTGAGAATGGGCACTAAGTAGCAAGACATGGGGTAACTGGGAGGGTGAGGAGGGTTGACGAGTTGGGAGGATCCACTGGTACTCACTGTGAAGCAGAGGCCAAATCTCCTAGGGGGCCTGGGATGAATCCCAGAGAGGTCCCTGAGAAATCAAGCCACTCCAACCTGTAAGCAAAAGATGACGACAGGGGTGGGACATTGTCAAGATTATGACTCGACTCTACCAGGGAGGAGGATGAGGAAGGTAATGAGGAGGAGGAAATTTGGGAGGGTTCAAGCAGGGGGGAAAGTGTTAGACGTGACCGGTTGGGCTACCATGTCGAGCCTCATTTGGACTTCCCTCTCTGTCTTGTCATCTCTAAGACACAGTGAGGGCAGAAACAACCAAGAGTGAACGATAGCAGACATAGAAGCCATTGAGTGGAAAGTCGTGCTCTAGAGAAATGAGCCACATGAGAATGAAGCGTCCAATACAGCTGGTGAAATTCATAGTAATAGAGGAGTTGGTTTCCTCCATTAAAACAACGCACATCTAGAGTAAAGTCATAGCAATGGTGTTGGTCCATGGAGGGGATGAAAATCCAAAGGAGGGTGCACTGAGATTAATGGCGCCCTGTCTCATTCAAAGTCGAATTAATAGCATTAAGGTAGYCGGAGGGGGTGGGAYGCATATGACACACGGTTGAAACCACAGTGGGTCTCTCTGGATGCTCCTATGGAAACGTGGCTCCCACTATCACCACATCCAGGGAAAATACATTTTATTATTAAACATTATAAGAAAAATTATATTTTTAATTTTTCAAAAATTATTTATTTTGAATTTATAAATTTGTAATAAATTAATAACATAAATATTTGTTCACTTTTGAATTTGATTTTAACCTTTACAATTATAAATAATTTTTATTTTTCTTCTTCTTTAAAAATGATAATATCTAATTAAAAATGATAATAGAGCTAAATTTTATCGTTTCAGAATACATAGTCGCTACGAGGAGGAGATTTCTCTCGGGAAGCCACTGGAGTTTCCCTAGATCTGGGAAGGGCCAATCGTATATGAAATCCACCTACTGACCTATCATATGATCCCACATTCCCAGACTGTATTCGAGGCTTACTCCAAAGCCACAAACTCGTGGATGGTGAATGCCAAAAGGTTTCGGCTAGTCTAGAAAATGAAACATGGCCATAAAATGAAACACACGGTTGCACATGGCATGACATTACCAAATCTTCCATATTTGTAAATATTAAATGGTTTCTTTCCACATTCACATCTCTTCACTCTGTAACAAAACCTTAATCTTTGTTAATCACTCAGACGTGGCAATCAACTCACCACCATAGTAAATTTTAAATATGATCAATTAAAAGTAAAAAAATAACATGTAAACAGATCCCTTTATAAAAATGAGGAAGTTAGTGGTTGAAATAACAACCATTGATTTATTGGGATGACTAAAATATTCCATCAATATTTAATCTTGTCCATAAAAATCTAATTAAGCACTAAAAACCTATTAAATGTGCCCATTGTCAATATGTGTACGCCCTTTCTGCATAATGATACATTATTAAAGGGTTATGATAAGGTTGTTTTGACATAATCCATACCATTGTCAATGCAATTTGGTTGCACATATAACTCAACATCTTCTAGTTACATAGATTCATAAGTCAACAATTTGGAAAAAATGTTGAGAAAACACTTGCAGTGTTCAGCTCTCAAACCCTTGTTAGAAACCCTAACCATGTCGCGAATGAAAGGGAGATAGACCCAGCCATCATTGTCTCTCTTGAGGTCGAACATGCGATGAGTGCATGACACATCGAGCTCAACCAACAAAACCTGCAAGAACAACCAACGACAAAACCCTTTCGCAAAAAGGACATCTGCGAAAAGCATCCTCCTCTTTAGGTGTTGTGCCGATAGCATGATTTTTGGATGCTCTTCATACAAACCATTAGTGTATATTAAGAATCGAATCCTCGATGTCACGACAGCATTCGTGTACTCCATCCTAGAATGGGCAAGCACAGTGTAACCCTACTTCACCATGATTTTCGTCGTAAATAACTGTAGTTTTCAAATCGTACAATGTCCATATTTAATGCCTTTTCTTCTTCGTATTCGAGGGGCCGCGAGGTGCTCATTGCTATGATTCTTGAAAGGCTCCGAAGGGCGGACTGTGTGGGGTTTTGAGGTTGGATTTTGAGGCATTGTGGGGAAGGGAGCTCTATGAGAAGAGACCTTGGCATAAGCGGGAAACGCTAAAGCAAATCAAGTGAGTGCTTAATCAATATGGCGCCTCTTATTATAATCATTCAAATCCACATGCTAAATTGATTAAACCAGTAAGGAGAAAAAAATAGAAAAAGAGGGTTGATCTACAAGTTAGAATAACAATGCACACCAGTAATAATGGGTGAACGTTGATTTATGCAATAATGACAAGAAAATGAAAATGAAAAAATCAGTAGAATATGAAAGAGGAAAAGACAAAACCTAAATTACCATCAACCATTCCAATATACAGGGGTTCCCTTTATTAATATGTAGGGAGACATGTTCCTTTGGATTATTTTCAATTACAAAATAAGTTGTTGCTTTTATTTATGCAAATATTTTCCCAATCATACTAATGAAAGTTGTTTCCTTGGCCACTCACTGACACACATATATTATAAGCTGTTAATTTGAAGTGCCATTCTTTTAGGAATCATGAGATATTTTTATAAAACTAACTAACTCACATACTTCCTATATTAGGCACTCACCCTACCCAGTAACACTAGAGAGTGTTGTTTACAAACACAACTAACTGACATACTAACATGAAAAAATATATTAAGGTATTGATTATAATAGAAATTGAGCGATGTGGCATTGAGTTGCAAAGGAAGGGGGTGTGCCCTTCTTGCTGGCCCAATTCCTCCTTGATTGAAAAATAGAGGAGATCAGAAATTGGGGATGTTGTCGGCTGGGAGAGAGAGGGAGAGAGAGAGAGAGAGGGAGGGGGAAGGAGAGGGAGGGATGAAGGTGGAAAGAGAGAGATACAGAGGGAGATGAGACATAGAGCAGTGGAGAGAGAGGGATGAGAGAGACAGGGAGAGAGTGGGGGGATGGGAGATATTGACACATAGAGAGACACACCTGAGATTAATACTTTAATCATTTGGTAGTTTGGGAGTTATGGACTTCAACTCTTCAGGTTTTGAGAGTTTTTGAATGAAAAGTGTGGATACCTCCCCGATGGTGGATCTTGCAAAGTGATGTTATTGTTCAGGGATTCTGTGTTTTCCCAGATATGATGTGTCCATATGATGTCACTATCTCTGACATGTCTGCATGAACAGAGTGACACAGATCACCTGGGAATGAATGATTGATGTAATCCAAATGGCATGAAATAAGTTCCACGTGTCGACAAATGATGGATGCCATGTGTCACTATGGATGAATGATATGTGGATTGAGCGTTTGGGCATTCAAGAGTTTTGGACAAAGATGAGCTCACACACCCAAATGTTGAATTAGTGCAGTGAAGTTTGTGTAACATTGCAATTATAACTCATGAATTTCTAGAACTATTAATGTATGAGAGGCGTTGATTTAAGTATCCTATTGGATCTCCACCCTTAAAAATTTAACATGTCTATTTTCACAATCTGAGCCGGAAATTGACTGCTTCAAATTGTTTTGTTTTGTGCATAGGTGTTCTGTGTGCATACAAAAGACTTGGTAAACCTGTTGCATGCTCAATTATTGATAAAATGATGACAAGTATTTTCAAACTCAAACTAGAACACGTAATCACCTTTCATGGAAGAAAAACATGGTGCAAAATGAGTAAAAATGGGTAAGGTCCATTGAAGCTGAGTGATTAAATCATGGAGAAGAAGCTCAGGAAACAAAAAACAAAAACCATACTTGATGGATGTATAGGGTAGAGGAGGTAAAGGGTAGGGGTGAAGAACTAGGTTACAAAAAACCACATATAGGAGCTCACCCTAGGAGGGTGCATCTAGTCCCTAAATAAAAATTCAAAAATTTGAAGTTTGAAAAATTAGGGTTTCCTCATAAAACCCTAAGTTGTAGTTGTAGTATGAGTTGCAGTTCCAATGTGAGTTCCTTCATGCTAGTTATTTCATGCCATTTGCAACACAAGTATTAGTGTCAGCACCAAATTCATACCAGTTTTAGTGAAAGTTTTTGTGAAGTATTGGGATTGATTTTTATTGTCCTAGTGTGCCTTACCCTAGCAAATATCCAACTAACTTTAAGTTACAAGTTGAAGAACCTTTGAATTTTTTAAAGGTTCATTATTTCTAGTTGTTTCTTCCATATGGTGCGACTACCTATCGATACTGTCAGAGGTATGTACTTACATATGTTCAAACTATATCATTATTCTAAAGGGTATTTGGAGGAGAAAGGATATTTTTTCTAAACAAAAATCCTAAATGAAGAAGGATCTTAGATCCAACAAATTCATAGGAACAATGCACCCCAAGTTTTATTAATTTGATATGCCTCTATTTGTTATGGAATTACTGTGATATTATGAACATCTAGGTTGTATTTTGATCTATTGAAGTTATGACTATCATAATAATCATTGGTCAAAATTAAAGTCAAAGTATCAAATTGATTAAGGTTGAGATTATATATTTTATTCTCTAAACCAATTTTCTGTCAAGAAATCATATTATATTAGTACAGAGGACAGGTTGAAGAAAATACTTGTCATCTTGAGTGAAGGAGACTCGGAAGAAAAGAAACACACTCATTCTCGAGGATAAGACTCCAAGTTCCAGGTTTTATTGATTAAATTGATAGGATTCAAATTTACACATGTCAAGTTTAATAACTCATAAACCCTATAGTTGTGATAGCAATATTTGAAATTTTTTAGTATTGAATGCTTGGTATCATGCGAGAACTATTGATATAAATTCTTACTATAATCATTTACTAGATATAGCTAACATATTCTCTAGGTGAAACGTCTTGTTTTGTTTCCAGGTTACCATGGAGGAATGATTTATCACAACACTAGAAGAGGGTTTCTCTCATTCCTTATTATTGTATTTCTTACATTTTACCTTTGTTTTAAGAGGGTCACAAGTGATATCTCTAAAGGAGCTACTGTGATGATTGTTCTCTCTATTGTTTTTATAATTATTATAAAGAGTATTATTCTTGTCTACTATTTCTCCCTTGTTCTTGTTCCACGTAGGTCACAGGTGATAACCCTGAGGGAGCTATAATGATGGTTGCAAGAGGAAACATATTAGATAAGACACAGAGAAGATTATTCAAGTTGTATAAATGACCATATACATCCATGTACCTAAGAAGAAGAAGAAGAATCTACTCTTTCTAGATACAAAACATCTCATATAAAGAGAGATCATGAGAAGAAAAGGCTCCAAAGATGATAAAACAAATCTCTCTAATGTTGTTGATCACTCTTCAGATCATCGGGAAGAGTTCGTAGAGCTAGAAAGGCATACCCAAAATCATTGTAGTAACTAGGAAGAGACCAATATGGTCTCGTGACACTTTGCAGTATGCAAATCCATATAGAATTTATGAGTCATATCATGAGGAGAATATAGCTCCACCAGTGGTGAGGAAAGACGCCCCACTAAGAACGAGATCAGAAGGAGATATATTTCATAGGGATTTATCCCTCATAATCCAATAATGAGGAGCAATATCCCCACGACCATTCATAGAGATGTACAAATGTTGATTTGTGTCCATAGGATTTTCTGAGCAAGAGGGAGAAGACTATAATGAGAAAATTTATCAAGTAATGAGAAGAAGTGTATATAGAACAAACATGATAAATTAAAAGAAGCCGAAATAGTATCTGATCCAGAGGGAGAAGGTATGGAAATACCTATACTTGAGATTGAGTTATCTCTAGTGCCAGTTGGTGTAGTACATAAGTCGAGCCATGGAGACATGACTACAATAGAATATTGAGTTATCTCTAGAGAAAGAGGATAATATACCCTCGATGTTAGTGATTGAGCCACTCTTTGTTTCAAATGAATCTATTTTCATGATAGAATAGAATAGCTACTCTCATATTTTAGCAGCTACAGTGAGAATGGGGCAGTCATTCTTAGTTTTGGAAAAATTAGTTCCAGGTGTAGTGTCCCAATTCTCAAAGAGACAAATCATAGAGAGAGTAGAAGAAATACTCTGAGACAGTGAGACAGATAGTTCTTTATAGAAATCACATAGAGCCAACACATGATTGTGTTGATTGAGTTGCAATTTAGCAAGTGTACCAAGTCATTACAATATGATGTGAAAATTTGGTTCAAAGAACACGAGGAAAGATATAATTTTTGTAGTGAAAGATGTGTTCACCTGATTATGGAAAAACATGTGATGATGTACCTAAAGGGTACAATCGATTATGGACCCAGATATATCTTCGATCATGAGATAATATTTGTAGGGCTACATAAATTCAGATTGGGAAGGAAGTGCCATAGACTGGAAAAGTACAACTCGATGTTTCTTTAGCATGGGATCAATTGTGATCTCGTGAGTTGGTGAGAAGAAGACCTATATGGAACTGAGTTCTGCAGAAGCATAGTATGTGGTATTATGGTCATCTTGTGCAAAAACAATGTGACTTCATAATTTGATCATAGAATTGATTGAACTGGAGTTGAAGGAAACATGTATCTTTTATGACAGCTAGAGTTGCATAAAGTTGTAAGTGAACCCAGTGTGTCATGACAAGTCTAAGAACATCGAGATTAAATAACACTATGTCTTGGACATAGTACAGAAGGGAGCAGTAAGAGTCCAGTATATTTTCACCAATGTACGGGTAGAAGATGTGTTGACCAAGCCTCGTTCAAGAGTCAAGTTTAAGTATTTTAGAATAAGCTTGGAGCGATCCAAAAATACTTGACGGGAAGTAATGTGTTCCCCAATCGCAGGAAGTGATGTGTTCCCTAGTACTGGGAAGATTTGTTTTCCCCATAGCAGGAAGGTATGTGTTGTCGAGTAGTGAGAAAGTGAGTTTTTCTCTAGTGGCGAGAAGCGATGTGTTCCCTAGAAGTGGGAAGTGATATGTTCTCCAATAGCGACAACTGATGCGATCCCCAGTATTGGGAGGTGATGTGATCCCCAAGAGAGGGAAGTGATGAGCTACCCCAGTGTGAGATGGTACGCTATCCCAACGTATGTTGGTAACAATATTGCAGACTATTACACTATCCTAGGACAAGTTGGTAACCCCAACTTAGGCCGGTATGCTACCCCAATGTAGGTTGGTAACCCCAACACTGGATGGTACACTACTCCATCATAGGTTGGTAACCCCAACACAGGTTGGTACATTATCCCAACATAGGTTGGTAACTTCAATGCAAGTTGGTACATTATTCCAGAGAAAGTGACAAAAATTCCTATGATATATAGATCTGTGATTGACAACAAGACAATAACCAAGTATGCAGAAGAAATGATGATGACCGTGACAAGAAGAATACCTTCCTTTTTGAGAGGGAATTTTGAAGATTCAGTAGCTTCGGAAGATATCCTTATTGTATTTGACCAAGATAAAAACTAAAGAATGTTATTGTATTATATTTATTAAAATGACCCTATTGTGCGTTTGTAAAAGTCGTCCCTATTGTACCTTCACAATTAAATCTAATTTAAGAGAGTAAATTGAGAGATCAACCCAGACCAAATTTAAGGAGGCCGGACTACTATTTATAAGGGAGGTTAGTTCCTCACTGGTTCACTCACTCAATGATCTCTGCAAAAAGAATAAAAGTGCACAATTCTTGGAGGAGTAGTTGTTGCATCTAGGTGTGATGTCAATGAGGGTTTTGGTTTATCTCTTGGTATCTCTTGGTTAAGTGGTGCGGTACTCTTTCCTAGTGAAGGAGTAGAGGAGGATCTTCTACCTTGTTAGTTATCTCTTGGAGAAAAGCATAGTTCTTGATTAGATAATATATATTGAGGAAGTTAGTTGGGTTTTCTCCAGCTAGAGGGTTTTCAAGGATAATCTTTGCGTCTCTCTTGTTTCTATGATTGTCTCTCTTTCAATGATCTTATATATGCAGCTAATGTGCTAAATGATTATAATAATAAAGAAGAGCCATAACTTCTAGTTGTATAAGTAAAATATCAAGACTAGAGACTGCACGTATTTTCTTAATTTTTGTTGACCTTCTAAAATTCTAAACAAATGAATTCTCCATATTTTCTTAGATATCCAAACTAGTTCCCTTACACCTGCCACCCCTTCCATTTACATTTTATTAATTTATAAATGTTACATTATAGACTTTTATTAATCTATAAATGTAACATTAGAGACTGTAATCCTTTACATAATTGAGACTTTAAGCCTTTACTTTGTTGACCTTCCAAAATTCCAAACAAATGAAATCTCCATATTTCCTCTGAAATCCAAAATGTTTCCCCTACACCTACTGACCCTTCCAATTATAGTTTATTAATCTATAAAAGTTACATAGTTTTCTTATACCATGTAAGACAATTTGATATTTGATTTAAAAGAATTTAATATTTTTATATTTTTCAAATTTTATAGTCAAACACATCAATTGGATATTTAATTTTAAAAAAGTTGTATTTTTTATTAAAATCTTTAATTTTTAACTTTAAAACAATTTCTACCCTATTTTAAAAATATAGTTATTGTTTAAAATAAAGCAATTTTAAAATAAATCTTTAAAATAATTAGTCCACAAATTTAATGATAATTAATTGTATAATTGGATATTTAATTTAAAATAATTTAGTATTTTTTATTAAATTTTTTTATTTTTTAACTTTAAAACAATTTATACTTTAATTTATAAATAAACAAATTTTCAAATAAAACTTTTATTTTTTAACTTTAAAATCATTACTACACAAATTTAATGATAATAAATTGTACAATCAGATATTTAATTTAAAATAATTTAATACTTTTTATTAAAAAAAATAATTTTTTAACCTTAAAACAATTGCTACCCTATTTTATAAATAAAGCAATCTTTTAAAATAAAACAATTTTAAAATAAATATTTTATTTTTTACCTTAAAACAATTGCTACACAAACTTAATGATAATTAATTGTTAATCTTGTTAATTTAAAGATTTGTAATAATATTATATATTATAAACACTTCTATATTTTCAAACAAAGATTCTATCCACTATCTGCAATTCAAATATTGTCGTTTGACGTGGAATTTAAACCAAGAATATATTTTTTTGGTTTAAACCAAGAATCGACTTGTCGTTGATGGTTTAAACGGCTGGGAAAGATTTGGCTGGCGGTTGGCCTAGAAATCTTACATGCCGAAAAAGCAAGAGTTGATCCAAACCCTAGGAAAGGATTTAGCTGACCGTTGGTTAATCCAAACCCTAGATTATTTCGAAAAACATACCTTCTTCCTTTAGCCGAGTACTTATATGCTTGGGTAGGTTGCTAGCTGAAATGGCAGGTCATCCATTAATCGATCAACTACAACGGGGGTCATCCATTTAATTGCACCTACGGTTATATTGGTTTTAGCAGGTAATTAAATCTTGATTTGGTAATGTAATATATGGTTTCAGTTTGAATTTCTTTAATCAGTGAATATGTTAAGGTTTTTTCAGTTTTAATGAGTGAATAATGGATTGTAACAGCCAGTCATTTCGGATCTATTAATGGTATTGGATCTCGCATGGCGGCAAGGTTCTACGGCTTATGCAGCTGCTGGAAGAATGTTTACGGAAGCAACAACTGCTGAAAGGGTAGATATTGTTCCTAGTTTATCATTTGAAAAATAATAGAAAAAATCCAGGATAGGCCATGCATTTGTTTATTAGCTACTTCTTGTTTTATTTAATGTATTAATCACTGAGTGATCCATCCCTACAATTATTCAACCCATTAAATAGATGGATAGACATGCTAGCCTTTGTTCCGTTTTTATAGAGAGGAAACCTAATATCACTTAAAAAGAGATTCTAATCCGAATCCAATAGACCGGATAATGTTATGTGAGACAAGCTATATGCATTGTCTCACAGGTGAACTTTAAAATATCATTAATATCACCGTATATGAAAATATTCTTTAATAGCTTGAGTTACCTCTCTATTCCAAAGTTGTTTTTTTCTGTATAGTTTGTATCATGAAATTTCCTTTCTGTAGGATAAAACGTGTTATTCTGATTAATATCATTATGTGTGGTTGTCTTTGTCTTTGTGTGGTTGTCTTTGTCTGTAGGTTTGTATCAACCATATATATAGCAGGACTCGAAACCTTTACTTCTCTCGGCAAGAAAATTGCACGGGATCACGTTTATCTAGAACTATAAATCCAGTAGATGCCTATGATTGGTTTTGCTCTAACAAAAATGTTTCAATGCTTGAGATTGATTTCAAAAGGTACTAAGAGATTGCAATGTTAGCAATGTTGCATCTCGGCTGCCCAACTAATTTCCTTAAAATTAGGGATTGTTAATCTTTAAAATTAGGGATTTGAATGGCGGTGAGCGGGAGAAAACTCTATGTCTGATGGGTCCGACGGCTCTTTATCGTCATCCAAAAGCCATCATATCACAATATATAAATTACAATATGAAGTTAGAGGA